>PVJO010017808.1:0-38234 GCA_004026905.1 Hystrix cristata | reverse complement strand
GAATGGAAGAATTTATCTCTTTTGGTAAATGACATGACTTTATATATAGAAAATACAAAAGAATCTACTAACACACTATTAACATCAAGAAGTAGGAGGCTGAGGCAGGAGAATTGATGTGAGTTCCTGGACTACATAACAAACTCCAGTCTCCAAAAGAGGGAAAAAAAAAAAAAAAACGAAAGCAAGCACACAAATGTCCTAAGAATGAGTCCTGGTAAGTGACAGTTTACAAAAATCAATTATGAGCCTGGCATGGTGATGCAGGTCTGTAATCTCAGACTCTGGGAGGTTGAGATTGGAGGATTGTAAACTCCAGACCTGCCTGGGCAATTCAGTAATTCAGCAAGACTCATCTCAAAATAGAACCAACTAATTAAATAAATAAAAACAAAAAGGGTTGAGGATGTAACTCAGAGTGAAGACACTGATTTCGATTCCCATTAACAAAAAAACTCCAACAATAATATTTCTATACATTATCACTGAACAATTAAAAATGAAATTATAAAAACCGTTCCATTTATAATAACATTAAAACAAATAAAACAGGAATAATTTTAAAAGTACAAGACAGTAATTAAATTATAAACACACTGAAGGAAATTAAAGGACACCTAAATAAATGCAAATGCAACCCTTGTCTATGGGTTAGAAGACAATATTTTTAAGAGAACTCTACTCCTCAAATAGATACAAAATTAGTCTCATACCCATCTTTTTAAAACAATTGGGCAGAAATCCAAAATTTCTTGTGCAAAAATGCAGAAAACCTGGCATGGTGAAAATAATCCTGTAAAACAGGTAAATTCATGAACTTTATAATTTCAAAATCTACTACAAAGCTACAATAAAGAAGATTGTGTCATATTTCAATAAGGATAGAGAGATCAACACAGAATAGAACTTAGATTCCAGAAATAAACCTTCGTATTTGTATTCATATGGCTTTTCAAAAGAATGCTAAAACAATTCAATGGGAGAAAGACTGGTTTTTTCAACAAATTGTACTGGACATCTGGATATCTACATGCAAATAAAGGAATACAATTGCTTCTGTTTCTCACAGCACACACAAAAATTAACTCAAAATACACTGAAAACCTAAATGTAAGAGCTAAAAACATAAGCCTCCAGAAAAATATAAAATAGCAATTTTTAGGTCCTTGGGCTTTAAAAATCTTTCTTAGATAGAGCATCAGAAGCACAAATAATTTAGATTTCATAAAAACTAACAGTGCTGTGTCTCAATGGACAAAATCAATAAAATAAAAAATGTAACACAAAATGGGAAGAGAATATTCTCAAATAATTTATTTGATGAGGTATTTTCATTAACAAAATATGAAATAACTCATGCAACTCAATAATAAAAAGAGATTAACCCAATTTAAAATGAGCAAAGTAACTAGACAGATATTCCTTCAAAAATATATGGGTGATAAATGAGTACATAAAAAATATCTGACATTATTAGCTATCATAGAAAAGCGAAACTACAAAGAGATACTATTTCTTTACAGCAGGAAGGCTATAATTATAAACAGAAAAAAAAGTGTTGGGGAAGTTATGAAGAAACTTAAGTCCCAATACATATATGAAGCTAATGTAAAATTGCACAGACATTTGGAAAGCAATTTTGTATTCTTTAAATGCTTAAGCACTGAGTTACCATATAAACCCTATAAATTGTTCTTTATACCAAAGAAAAGGAAAATTATATGTCCGCCCAAAAATTTACATGTGAATATTCAGAGAACTAATAGTTGTTAGATTCAAAAGTCGAAAAACTGCAAACATTCTTCTCTAACAAACGGATAAATATAATGTGAAATTTCCATGTGAAGGAATACTCTTCTGGAATAATAAGGATAAAGTTTTGATATATATCAAGACATGGAAAAATGTTAAAAACACAGTCACTGAAAACAGGCAGCCAAGGACCACATTCTCTAAGACTCAGTATAAAATGTTTAGACTAGTGTGTGGTATTCAGACAGAAAGTAGATTAGTGATCAATTCAATATTGTGAGGACAGGTGGATGGAGGACTGGAATAATAGGGAATATTATGGGACTTCTTTTGAGGATAATGAAAATGTTTTCAAAAAGATGGTGTTGATGATTGTGCAATTCTGTATATGCTACATAAAAACACCTGAAGTAGGTGGCTTATGTGGTACATAGATTATATCTAAATAACACCTTTATTAACAAAAACTGATGCAATACTTGGTACTATAACACAACCCTGCAATTTCACTACTGTCCTTTGGTACAGTGGTGAAAATTATGTTCACATACAACTATACATGGATTTTAACTGCAGCTTTGTTCATAGTACCTAAAACCTAGGAACTTAGGTATACTTCAATTAGTGAATAAACTAACTGTGGTACAAACACACCAGGGAATATTACTCAGTACTATAAAGGAACTAATTGTTAATACATAGAAGGACCTAGATGAAACTCCAGAGAATTAAGGTAAGTTAAAAAAGTTAATTCCAAAAATTACATGTGATTCTTAAATGGGATTATTAAAAGTATATATAATTATAACTACAGAAATTATAACAATCTCGAAATGACAAAATAACTGAAAGGGAGAACCGAGTAATCAAGGGTTAGGGAAGGGGAAGTAGGAGGAAATGTGTGACTAGGGAAGGTGAAACATGACATAAACATTACAAATGCTTCTATTAATATCAACATCCTCATTGTGAGTTTGTGTGGCTATAGATTTGCAAGATGTAAACCTGGAGGAAACTGGGAAAGGCCACATGGTATATATCTGTATTATTTCTTAAAACCACATGTGAATCTACATTTATCTGAAGATAAAAATTTAACTCACAATGAAATATTGCACCCATAATTCAAACCTTTTAGTGAATTATACCAAGTCACCCTACTTACTTCTATAATTGTTTTAAAGATTGGCAGTGTCTAAATGGTGCTAAACACAACAGGAAGTTGGTTTTAATCTGATTTTCTAAAGGACTAAATGTAGTATAGTCCAGGCCTCATCTCTGGATGCTGAGAATTGTGTTACATACTGTGTACAAGCCTGCTGTCAAGTTTTAGTGGGTCTGCCTAGAGATGGGTTTAGTCAACCGTGATAAACAAGAAGTCTCCAATTCCTCTCACTGAACACAGAAAAACATAAAACCATCAAAGTGGAGTTAAACAACAAGGAAAGATATATTCATGTTATTAACTTAAAAACAGATTATTTCCTAATGATTTATCACTCAGAAAAAATACTAAGAAATCTATTTTACAGACTCAATATGGTGAGACGCTATTAGAATATATGAAACAAGAAAACTCATAAAGTAAAAACAGAATAAGAAATTTTAAAAATCAAGAGATATAAAAGAGAAATAGAGACTGGAAAAACTCGAAAGGAAAGTATACAGTAAAATTAAAAAACAATGTTACAGAGAGTAAAAGGTAGAATAATAATTTGAAAATCAAATTGATTCTTTGGAAAACCAACTTCACTACCTTTTCCGGAATGTTAGGGAAAAATGAGAAAGTCTTTCATAGATTATATTGTCAAAGTCGACTATCATTGCTATTAGTATATCTGTTCTGTCCTTAAAAATAAAATCATACAAGTGACTCTAGTTTATCCTTCTTTATGGTAGTGTAGTACTCCATTGTGTAGAAAAAACCACATCTTCTTTAGCCATTCCTTGATTGTTGTGCATTTGGGTTGTTTCCAAAACTTAGCTATTACAAACTGTGCTGCTATAAACATGGTTGTGCATATATCTCTGTGACATGACGATTTTAACTCTTCTGGAAAGATCCCCAGTAGGGAAATAGCTGGATCAAATGGAAGCTAATCAGAGCAACTGAGACAGACATCATTACCAAACATAAAATTGAAGAGAGCTTTCCAGAAGCCACACGAAACCTGAGTGTGTAACTCAAAATGATTTGATACATGTTTGTCATAATCAAAGTCAGGCCTTGAACATAACAGTAAAGCTGACTTTTAAAATCCTATGTAGGAAAGAAAAAAAAAAAGAGTACTACCTCAAACTAACAAAGAAACAAATTAATTGAGAACCACACAAAAATCCAAGAACATATATACTGCTCTTAGCAAAAGTTAAAAGTTAATTGACAAGTCTTTTTAAATCAATAAATATGTATATTTAAATTTAATAAAATAAACATTTAATTTAAATATTAGATTAATAATAGCACAACTTTACTGGGTGAGCTATAATTGGAAGAAACAATATATAATGAATACATAATTATAGAGGCATCATTCTAAAAATGTGCTCAGATATGAACTAAATCTGCAATGGATTTGTCTCACTGGAATTTTTATCTCTGTTACTTACTTTGTTTATTGAAGATATGTAGTTTAAATGTTTTACATGAAAACTTTTGAATACTTGAATACTTGGTTCTTGTGTAGAAAGCCTTTATATCCATATGCATTAAGTCATGTATATAAATAAGGAGGTAAGAAATTGTCCACACGTTAAAATGGCAGTAATGACTAAGACTAGATATGGTTTATATTTATAAACTAGTATGTTGTAGCTTATATTACTCACATGAAAAATGGAACGGCTCTTCTAAACAAAGAAACAGTACAGCTCTAAGATTCTGCAAATCATTATCTGTTTGGAATACATGAGGAAATAGATATAATCAATATCACTACTCTACATTCATATACCTATCCATGACTTACTTTTACTATCACCATCACCATATAACATCAACTCATTCAGCTTTCCTAATACCTTGTTGTATTTAAATGTAGTATATTTTTAAACTTCATAAAAATAAGCTGTATTTACACAATAATAATCTTTGATAATATTTCCCAATAAACCAAAAGATTATAAATTTAAATACTTTAAGTATACATTTGCCAAAGAGTTCATAGTTTCAACATATTGGTAAACGTTTATATAGACATCTTCATTTTTAATGTGAATACTCCTGAGCATTTATCAGATAATCAGTATTCTCTGAAATAATTATCACCAACAATAATAACATTCTTCTAGCGTTAAAAAGCATGTATAACAACTAGGAAAGTATAAAGCTTGGATGGAGATGCTCAGAAATATAGGAAAAGATATTTAACGTACCTATCAATATCTGAAATAAGATAACATTTGGGATCATTGTTAGGGATCTATCAAGTCTAATTAATGCTCATTTTGTAATAAAAGGCGGGCTTTCAATATCCAATATTTTTAATGCAAAATTATATGTACATATTAACAAGGAAAGTAAAAGTAAAGCTGACATCTTTAAGTAAGCATTTCTCTTGTACTGTATTTCCTCAGTCAAGCTACAAGACAATCATTAAGGAGCTGAACAGCACTAACATAAATTTATATGTATATATGTAAATATATATAAAGATATATATACACATACTCATTAAAATACCATTTAAAAGCTAAGAAACTTATCAGAATGCATACCACAGAAAGTTTTTAAAACAAAATTGATACAACCATGTTTTCATTTTAAAGTTTTTAAAATAGAAGTTATCTTGTATGGTCACTACAGATCTTGAAAGAATAGAGTAAGTTTCACAATATCACTATACACTGAGCTACCTTTCCTGAAAGGATGCTTTAGCAGAACTGCGGTAACAAATCAGTTATTTAAGCAAGTCTGTAAAGATAATTTAACCTTCAAAAACAAAACAAGCAAGTAAAGAAACAAAAACAATCAAAGGGCTTAAATACAAAAAAGCAATGGACATAAACAACAAAAACTATGCTTTTAATAAACATTAAAATGTTTAA
Source organism: Hystrix cristata (assembly GCA_004026905.1). Classification (NCBI taxonomy): domain Eukaryota; kingdom Metazoa; phylum Chordata; class Mammalia; order Rodentia; family Hystricidae; genus Hystrix; species Hystrix cristata. The sequence continues at coordinate 32,435 of PVJO010017808.1, read as the reverse complement.
TAAATGTATTAAATGTTTTAATAAACATATTAAATGTTTAATGTCTACGGTGATCAAAGAAACCCAAACTGAAAGAAGCATAAAATTTTCTTACTAAAATTTGTCAATATCCTAGTTCACAATTTACAGTAAAGATGAAGGCGGGAAGAAAGAACTATGCTGTTGCATATGTTTAGTATTTAAAAACTTCTCAAGATTTCTAAAGGGTTTAAAGTCAAATGAAGGGGACAGTTTGGATTTACTGTACTTTGAAAAGGTTTCTTCCTGATTCTAAGTCCCCGAACTCTCTATTCTTAGAGCAATTATATTAGACTACTTGTAATTATAAAACTTTTCCCTCCCTTTTGAGATGTAAATCTTTTATAAATTTTCCTGCCAGTATTACAAAGCAGCAATAACTTTCTCAAATGCCTAAGACACATGCATCCTTCTGAACTACGATTATGTAGGAAGACAAAGTCCTCTCCTACACTCTAGAGTGTGGGAGGCTAAATGATGCAGACATCTTGCTCCAAGTTGTTAACTATTCTTACCGTGAAGATACACAGAAAAGTCTCCTTTCCTCTGGGTAAAGTTCAAAGGCAAACAAAAAAAGGTAACCTATAATTCCTTGAGTAAATGTATAAAATTATTTTTGTTGATTCATATCACGAAATTTTTCATACCACATACAGCAGTAAAATTGCTCCTCTAAGTAAAAGGTATACCTTGCTATTCTTTCCTTGAACATTCAAATTTAGTTTGTTTTTGTTCTTTGTGATCTTAGTGGGAAAAAAACATACTGGCATTTTTATCTTTGACTACTGAATATCTGGCAATCATTTCTCTAATTTCATGAACATTGTGAGTTGTAATTAGAACTACAGTAAATTTTTGTATTAACTCCTTGATTCAACCAAAGAGCCTTTTGGCAAAAAAGAAAAAAAAAATCAAAACAAAACAAAACACCCTATAAGTCATACACTTGTTGCTTTTTATTTTTTCAAAGTTCTATCAATAGTTCTATATATATATATATATATATATATATATATATATATATACGCATAGATGAAATTAATACTGGGTGCACATCACTTATCAGAATCTGCTTCAGAAAACTGAGCACAAATAATTTCAGTTTAATAAATGAAATAAACTCATAAAGAAAGCATCAGTATTGTTTATGCAGATTGTCTTGTCTAACATAGCTCACAGCACCAATCATGGTAAGCATAATGACAGCAACTAAATTTTCTTCTTCTTGCTGAAATTATTTTGAATAGCTCCAAAATATACAGAAAATCTATGCCATTAACTTTTACTTCAAAAGTTTTGGACATCCTTGAATAAAAATATATCCAAATATAAAATGAATATCAAATCCTATTCTATAACTCATCTAAATCTTAAAAGTACTTGAAATTAAAAAATTGGATAAGTTGAATTTACTATTCTTAGAAGGCTCTTTACATTATTGGCAATTATTTGGTGGATTTACTGAACATATCATATTATGTTAAAATCTTCCTTTTAAACTTATTGTTGTAAGTTTCTAATAAAATTTTATCTTTTTGCATCTAAAAATGGTTTTCTTTGATTACAAATCCATATCATTTTCTAGTGATCTAAAGATACAAGCTCAGACACGGTTAAAATCATTTTAAAATTTATTATACATTTGACTTCAACTTCAGTCAACTGATTTTCTCGGTTCTTTTATTAGTGTTGAGAGAAAACCACTTATTTTATTCACTACATATTTTCTTAGAAGGTATCATAATAATAATCCAGTTAATATTTTTAGCAAACATCTTATACTACAAAAACCAGCTTTTCCTCCTTCCTGCAGAAAGTTGCAATTGCCTTTTATGCTGAAAACTGTAATAAATCTTTTAGACCCATAATTTAATGTGCCAGTTGAGTTCTGGCTTCTACATTTCTATGAATTTGGCTGTTATTATACATCTTCACTTTATTTTTAACATAAAATAAATTTAAAGGCTGAATCTACTTTATCCAAAATTATAAAAATCTTTTTAATTTAAATTTTAATCAAAATATAAAAACATACAAATTGTATATGTTTGTCAGGTACTGACATTATTTTGACACATGACTACTTTGCAAAATGATTAAATCAGGTTAAATACATCAATCTTCTCAAGTATTTATCATTTTCACGGTAAAAACATTCAGATTCTTCTTTTACAAGTGTTTACAAATACACTGTACATTAGCATTATCTATAGTCACCATACTTTTATTATACTCCCGAACTTTTTCCTTCTATTTAACTATAACTTCATACCCATATTTGCATTTTAAATTTGAAAATTCACCCACATATTGTTATATTATAAAAATTTGATTTGATAAAAATAGTATAACTTTCAATTTAATATGAGATTTATTAAATTGTTATCATTGTCACTTAGGTTATCTGTATAAAATATGCAAATAAACATACTAGAATGTTGCGTAGCACATAGAAAAAAATCATTAGGCTGAATCAGTCCACTGTCACTGACTGGATCCCGGTATGTATGTACATCGTTCTGGAAATGATGCACACAGATCACATGTTTGGTGATATATGGAATCTAAAGCAAAGATTAATCTGAAATACACTTTGAGTTTAATGGAAAAATATCTTGTATTGCTAGTGTTATAAATTTCTATTAAATTACTTAAATTTAAACAAATAAAACTGAAATTTCATTCCTTGACTGTGTTAGTCACATTTCATGTACCTAACAGTCACAAATATTTCATCAGAAGCCACAATAATAAAAAAAAAACCACAACTTTTTTCCTTAGCCTGATGTAGTAAAATTAATTTGATGAATTTTGTAGCCAAATACTTTTGATACAATTCAAAGATGGTTCTCAAATCCACAGAAAAGGACAAAAACAAAATGTAAGGAAAAATGCCAAAGCAAAATGCTGGGTGTTTTTTTAAAGATTCATAAAACGCACTGCAAGCTCCTTTTCAGGACACAGCAGGAATACAATGAGCTGGAGACGAGGAAGGGAAACTTGAGACTAAGGCCAAGTGAGAAACCGACATGACAGCTAATACATGCCTATTAACAATGCAAAATAGTTATAAGAATGGTTTAGCCATCATTTTTAGTTTGGAAAAAATTAATTTTCTTCTTTGGTAAGACTTTTACTGTAAGATCATCAGTTTAGCTATGAATGGAAGCTTCCACTTGCAATAGTTGGGTCACAAAGAAAGGGCAGCTTTGGAAGTGAAGGTTGGAATGTTCGATGTTACTCACAGCTGCCTCATTAAAACAGAAGCAGCCTTCAGTGATCCCCAAATTATTAAATCTGCACCAAAACGAGCTTACAGACATCTTCAAAGGTAGATCTATTTCTAAACTTCTATGTGTTTTTTTTTCCATATACATAAACTGCTCCATTGCTCTCCTATATTCCAAGGGAGAGTCTATCACAGTCATCGCCATCTTTATCATAACTGTCTTGGGGCCACAGGTTACTAAGAAACAGATATTCTAGATTACTCTCTGATTCTGCTGAAAAGATCAAATATACCAAGAATTCTCTCTTATCCACTCATTATGTGTACATTATATTTAAAACGATAGTCTGTTATTTTAACAGTCAATTATTTGTCATCATCATATTGTGGAATCCTTTCTGAAATACAGTATCTAAGTATTAAAATGCACCAGATAGACCCTAAAAATGGTATTTAACCTCATTTGTTCTTTCAGAATGAGTAAGTTTGTTACCTAGTTCCATTATAACAATAGGGATTTGTAGTTTACTCTGTTCAGTTCTGTTTATTTGTTAAATCAGGCTGGACCTTGGTTTCTAGTGTTGGAAGAGAAAACTAACAAAATAACAATATCTGTACAAGAATACGTGAAGATGGGACAATGAGGTGAGAGGATTGCTTAAAACGAGGAGTTTGAGGCCACCCTCGGCAGCATAGAGATCCGATCTCAAACAAAAAACAAAACAGGAAAATGAAAAACTCTAACATATATTCAAAGTTTTCTGTTGTGATAAAAGATGTGCTAGTATATCCTGGGCACCATTTTAAGATAAGAAACTGACTTGTAACTCTAGTGCATTAAATGTCAACCACTTATAATGAAAATACAGGCATGCAGGTGATGTTTCTCATTCACAGATGGGAAAGACTGGCATGTTTTCGGCAGCATTACTCACAGTCACTAAGATACAGAAGCAACCTAAACATCCACTGACTGATGACTAGGTAAAGAAATGTGTATATATAAACATAATGGAACATTGCTCAACTTTGAAAATGAAACACATTCTGCTGTTATGACAAAATGGAAGCACACAAGGGACATTATGCTAATGAAATAATATAGACACAAACACAAATACTGCATTCTCTCACTCATATGTGATGTCTAAAGGAGTTGAATTCAGAGAAATAATGTAGAAAGGTGGGTACCAAGAGTTGAGAGGTGGTGTAAAGAAGGTGGTCAAAGAGAAGATCTGGAACAAAGAGGGAACAAAGAGAAGATCTGGAGACCTGATGTACAGCACAGTGAATACAGCTAATAATAATATATTGTGTACTTGAAATTTGATAAAAAAAAAAAGTAGATCTTATATATTTTTATTTCAAAAAAGAGAAGAGAAAACAACAGGTGATGGATATGTTAGCTTGACTGTGACAATCATGTAATATATATCACATTACAGCCTTTCTATATACACTTTTTGTCATTTATATCTCAATAAAGCTTGGTTTGGGAGAATGGAAAGATAGTACAATTTGCAGCCACCAGATCTTCTAAATGTTTATCGATACAGTATTTCAACTGAGAAGGGTTGTTATTATTCATGTGCATTTCTTTTATATGACTGTTTTCTTTTTTACTTTAAAATAAGAGTATACTAGGAAGGCTAAAAAAGTAACTTGAATATTGTATTTCTGCCGGCTTTCTTTAAAATTCAATTAAAATTATTTATAAAATTTAATACATTGAAGCATTGCATTTTTTATATTTTATTGCAATAAATATAAAAACTCATCCCAATGAGTAGGTAGTTGTCAGTGATTTCCCTGGTGAATAGGGAACTCTCCTACACTGTTGGTGGGAACGCAAGCTAGTACAACCATTATGGAAATCAGTATGGAGATTTCTCAAAAGCCTGAAAGTACAAATCCCATTCGACCCAGCCATTCCCCTACTAGGTATCTTCCTCAGAAAGCTAAAGACATCACACTACAGAGATACTTGCACCACAATGTTTATAGCAGCACAATTTGTAATAGATAAATTCTGGAAACAACCTGCATACCCATCAATAGATAACTGGATAAACAAAATGTGGTATCTATACATAATGGAATACTATTCAGCTATAAAGAATGTCAAACTAGAGTCATTTATAGGAAAATGGGATGAACCTGGAAAATATAATATTGAGTGAAATAAACCAGACTCACAAGCTTGAATACCGTATGGTATCCCTCATTTGAGCGAGGTAAAATACAAACAAAAGAAAAGGTTAAACAATGGATACAAAAAGGCAAAAGGTTAGATATAAGCTAATGGGCAAAGGGTCCAAGGGAACAAGATGAGGGCAAAGGGGGAGAGGAATGGGAATCCAGAGGAATAATGATATCTTAAAAAATGCTTTGAGATTTTGCAATGACTAGGTTGAAATCGATTTGGACATTAGTAAAGGGCTGTTTGTGTTGCACTTTATCTCAAGGAAACATTACTTCTGAAAGTATCCTAATAGCTTTTTAAAACTCCTCTTTCACTGATAACAAATATTTAAAGAATATTCCTTAAAAAACATTATTATCTATGCTCTGGAAATAATTTATGTAGCTGTATCAAAGTTAAAAATCTTTAAAACTGAGATAAGAGAAGAAAGTGAGATCAAAATATCCTCGTAGAGAAAATTAGGGCTTATTATTAGACAATATTGAGAACTACCTTTGTGGGTTGGATTTTAGGTATTTTTTCTTCTGTTTTCCTAGAACTCACTAGTCCACATGCATCATATGCATTATTTACCTGAAAGAAATCTTGTCTAAAATGACAATGATTAATACTCATAGAGACTTTTCCTGTGTTTTCCTTCTATTTAAAAATTATTTCTGATTTTAAGTTGTTTGTCAAAGTAAATGCTATGGACTAATAAAAAGACTACAGATTAAATCACCATAGACAATGATATGTATTACCATTATACTACCATACCTAGTAATTTTGTACTATACTATATTATGTGGTATACAACAGTATCATATGGTATAGTACAGTATAATACAAAGTAGTTATACGTGTGGGCAGAATAATAGTATATGTATATCACCAAGTCTGAGACATAATGTAATCTATGGATGCTGAGTAAAGATATATTAATGTAGGTTCATAGTTACAAAAAATGTACCATTCTGGTGGTGTACATTGATAATGGAAGAGGCTATCCATGTAGGCAGAGAGGGAGTATATGAAAATATTCCACATTTCTGTTCAATTTTTCTTCTCTAAATATTATTACACTAACAGACTAATATAAAATGCTAGTGTTTTAAATATAAATTATAGGGAGTGGGTAGATGGAAGTGAATTCCTGACATATTTTACCTTTGCTGCAGTATCACAGAATAACCCAGGTTTTCTGTTTCTTAGTAATCTACAACTAAGCTCGAATAATTTATGAAACAAGAATTCAACTGAGTAACAGATTTTGCTTAGCAGTAACCACAGGTAAACTCTATTTTGAGGAATGTAAGTATTCATATTGGGGAAAATAATTTCATCTGCTACAGAATTTTAACAATTCACTCATTAATTTCTTTACAATAAGACCAGAATCAAGTAGATGTCAAGACTTTATTACACGTTCAGTGCTTATATGAACAAATGGTGTATACTATTACTCTTAGTTTACTTTTAAGAAAATAGGCACCCAGAGGAGTTAAATAAATCCCAGGGAGTGGCAGATATACGATTTCTTGCCACCACTTAATCTGTGCAAATAATAATTATATTAGACTAGTACATCCACTCCCGAATCACTTATATCCACTATTATTGCTGCTTTCCAATTCTTTGATCTTTATTTAATTGTTTTTATAATAAATTAAAATAAAGCACAAGCTCATAGATTCCCTCAGTCAACGGACCTACAAATTGAACAAAATTATTGCATAGCTTCTAATTAGCTGTAATTACAATATTTAATAAATGAAACACCCACCTTTGAGATAATGAAACCTTTTTACTGAATTCTACTAGTGATTTGGGGTATACAATAGGCTAATAACAATCAGATGTATTATTCAGGTGCCGTGAGGAAATGTAAAATTATAATTTATTGCCAAACCTGAACTATTGTTCCTCTAAAAGAGATTTAATATAGAAGCTGCGTATAAGAAAACTGAATTACATAATCATCCAACAATTTAAGGCCAATTAAGATAGCATGTCTTATTCTTACAGAACACACACATGCAGGCATATTTAATCATCTGAAAAGTTCTGTATTTATTAAATTACTAAAGAATTTCTCTGAATATAGCAGGTCAGTGAAAGCATTCTCAATTATGTATTAATTAAACAGTTCTAGGCACTGCCACAACCACTAGTATCACAAAAAAAAAAAAAAAATGGATTCAAAGAACTTCAGTGCTCTTAACCCTAACCCTAACTTCAGATTTCAAGTACTTTAAGACTGAGGCATTTGTTATTCTAAAGTTTAACCTCTTTTATTTTTAAAGCAACATTATTGAGGAAATTCATTATATTCAGTTAGCATTTATCAATACCTACTAAAGAACCCTAAAATTTATTTTGTCCTTTTCCTAATCTGTGATTGAAGAAAAGGATAATAAAAATATAGGGGGAGTTTATGAACTGTGTTTGCCCCTTATGAATGTGTATGATGAAACAAGATGACTGAGCTGTAGAAACGTACATGACTTTATACCTTGCTTCTCCCAAGCAGAAAGACAATTCTGTACTGTCTTTTTAAAAAGTCTAAGCACTGAAAATGATTGCAGCAGCAAAAATATTAAAACTCATTTTGCTTTATGATACAAGCAAAGACAAAAGTTAACCAGCATGCTGTCTTCTGTCAGTTATTAACAATGAAGAACAAAATGATATTATGGCTGGCTTGACTTTTCAAAGGGACAGGAGGACAAATGCTCAAAAGAAAATTCAGCCAAGCAAAAACACTAAATATTTTAAATCGATTTGCAATAAAAGGATAGATCCTCCCTCAAAAAATAAAAAATCAAAATAAAAAGCATACAGCATGAGAAACTAAGAGCACTAACTGCCAAATATATTATTAATGAATTACAAGTTTGATGAATTTCTTCTTAAAATTAATGGAAATTTTCAAGAAAGAAGGACACTATGCCTTTGCTGATACTCTAATTTGGGGACATTTTTCAAAACAAGACAAAAGAAAAAAAGAACCAGAATAAAACAGTACATCAGTTATCATAACTAACACACATTTCACAACCACAATACTGATAAATATAGTTTTCTCAAAGAAGTAACATGTAAGAGTTTGGGATTTTGTCTGTATGTATGCTTTTGAAATACCAAATGACGCATTTTCCCAGCAATTTTATGGATAAAATGGCATTCTCATTTTCGTTATTTCTAAAAAATAAATATTAGAACCTTTAAAGTACCAAGATATGTTTTAATATTAACTCAGCCTATAGTTTATGTCCAAAAATAATGTTCTTGAATTTCCTTCAAAATGTTGCCTAAACAGTGGCCGTAAACCCTTATAGTGACAACCATTATCTATCACCAAGCACTTGACATACCTGCTCAACATCACTATATTAAAAGAATTTCAAGTTTTCTCACTCCCTGTGGGGTCCTCTCTCCTAAGATTGATGAGGTGCAGCTCAGTGTTTGAACTGCTTTTCTGGCCTGACAAATAGCAGGTGTGGTCCTTGCACACAGAGAAATAGAGAGGACACGGGAGGGAGAGAACCACCGTGTATCTTAGAATGGCCGTAGCCCCGGGCACTTGCTTTCCAAGGCAATTAAAACCTTGTTTCTTGGATTTTACACTTCAGTCAAACACATAACTTCTCTCTTCAATTAAAATGTACCAAGCCGCACTGGTATATATTGCAAATGTAACAATTAGAATGAGATTAAACTTCTTTCCTTCAGATATTTTAGAGAAGCTCCTCTCTAAAATGAAAGTGGCTGCTCCTTCCAAGTTTAAATACGCTAAAACTCTAATCAATTCTTACAATTCCCAAAATAGTGTTAATGCTTTCTTTTTAACTATTGAATTCACAGTAGCAGAGATAAAGCAATAAAACCCATCATATTCTAATTTTCAGACAGCTTGATAGAACCAATGTTCTCACTATAGATAAAGCGTAATGAAGTACTTTCTTTCCCATAGGAAAGTCTTTGACTCATATGCTTTGATGCCAAGTAGCCTTCACATCTGCTGTTTCTCCATTGATGGCTGTAACTTGGCATTCTAAACTAGTGTCTGATGAACCAGCTTTACTCAAAGGCACTATTTTATTTCCTGCAATGGGAATGTAGTAAAATGGTGTTGGTTTCCTGTAGGCCTTATGCAAATCCCTGTAATAAACACAGGATCAAACCTCACATACAATAAATTGTGTGTTAGATGAGAAAGGGGGAGAGAGAGAGAGACAACCTCTTTGGATGAAAATAACTCTTTTAAACTAATAAAACAAATGCATACTAAAGAATTAATTTCAATTTTTCTTTCAAACAGGAGTAATTTATATCAAAACTAACATACACAAATAAGAATATAACAATAATTTTTAAATACCAACCTTATTTCATTTAAAAAGTTATTACCACTTGACCTATTACTAACGGTAATGAATTGTTCACAAATAGTATTACAATACCTTTAACAAAGGAAAAATGATTAGGGAGTTAGAGAAATTAAATAGCTACAAAAACTTTCATTATTTTCTTAAGAGTTCTAGAAAGGGTAATTGATAGAAAATGAAAAACACATTGAGAAGAGATGAAAATTTCATAACAATGTTAGTCACTAATCTAAATTTTTTTTAGATACCTTAGTGTTCTAGATCACAAAGCTTTTCTGTTTCATCCAAGTATATAGAAAAATGATGATTATACACAAACTTCAATATGTATAATAGAAAAAGTTAAAATAAAGTTTCCATGTATTTTACATAGCCACAGTTATTTCTCAGTTCTTAACTTGCAAGCAAATTGGCAGAAATAGATTTTGCTTTGGAAGTCCAAGTATATCAGTTTTTTCATCATCCAACTTACAGCAAAATTTCATGCTTGAGGCATATTTTGTTTCTATCAGCAAAGACATACAGAGAAATCCTCAAGTAACAAAAGTGAAGATTAAATTAGAATTGTGTAGTAATTTACTCTCATCAGTTAAAATTGGTGCTATTTTTTCCCCGATAAGAAAAGGAGTCAGAGTAGTTCACCAAATGATAAAATAGTGCCATAAACTCAGGCAAGAACATTAGATAAGCCCCAATCTCAAAGCTCTTGCTTAAAACCCAATTTAATATAAGCCTACAGTATGTATTCATTTGTGTCATCTCTTTAATGTCAAATAAAAGTCATCTTTTTGAAGTCACTAAATATTTTTAATGTCAAGGCACTTAGTTTTAATTTACCCCCAACAGCTAAACACAATAGTAGCATGTACAACCCTTCCAGAACTTTATGCATTTCTTTAAGTTTTCCTTCTAAAACCCCCTAATGCACCACAGAGGAACCTACAATGAAAGTTTACAAAATATATTTGAAAATTTACTCCCAGATCCATTGGAACTCATATTTTCCTAACTTTTACTCAGAGAAAAAATAGAGTCAAGATTCACCCCAGCATAAAACTCCGAGAAAGAGCGACCTAACTTTCTCCGTCATACTGTACAGCTGTTCTCTGGTTAATCTATTGAGGTCTCTAGGAAAAGTGTCAGAAATAAAGATGGAAAAAGACCGTTTACTCTCAACAAACGTGTGCTCAGAAGAGATATAAGCACAATTCTGGTAAATGCTATGTAAAATGTAAGAATTTAGTTAGAGGGCTTATTGTTTTATGCCTCAGTTTGATCTTTTATAGGGTCTGCATTTAAAAAAAAAAGCCTACACTAAGACGAAAAAAAAGGAAGCTGACACAGTTATTTATTAGCTACTGACCAATAAATGCTAATGATTCTCTTCCTCAGAGAAATGAAGATTGATAAGAAAAATCAGTCTCTTTATTTGTCACAGTGACAGGATTGCCGGCCATGAAATGGACTGTATTTCCACGAGACATGTGTGTTATCAAGACCTAAAGGCTGTGGTACAATCACATTTCCCACAATTCTGTTAGGAAAAAGAAAAAAAAAAAAAACACTGTCCTCATAAAAGCAATTCTTTAATGAGGATTCTAATACAATAGTAGCTTTAACTTCGCTAAACAGTGATCTAGAATGTATGAGGTATACATAGACAGTACATACAAAATATCAAAAATCAAAGAGTTTATACACACGTTTCTAATGGTAATATACCTATGACCATGTTCACTTGTGAATTAGTTTCCTAAGAACAGAGACAATATCTGTGTGCTAAAATGTGAGAATTTTTCACATAAAATATTTTGGGGAAAAAGGGAATATTATTTCTTAGACTGACTCTAAATAAAAATAACTGAAGCAAAATGATGTGGCACGTTATTAATTCAAAATAACCAGGACTACTCTCATGTGAGGAGAAATCATCCCTTTCTTACTGATCTACCAAAAGAATAGCATAAGAATTTCTGATTAACATACTATTAACGACCTTTCTCTATAGTTGGGGGATTGAGTCAGAATTCATATAGTACTTATCCATGTATTAAATAATTTTTGAAACTTTATAAGTAAATATACTGTACTTGAATCGCTATCACTGCTCTTGTGGTAATAAAAAACAACAGAAAAAGTATTATTTGGAGAATTAAAGAAATTGTTAATAGCATACATTTGTAAATCAACTTAAGTACATAATGTAAATGAAAACTTTTTATGTTCTATCCCTCAAAAATTACTTATGTCCTTCCAGTGTTTAAGAAGCAAAATCACTCAAGTCTCAGAACAGACATTGTAAGCACGCCACATTAGCAGTTCCGGTTTCAAATTTATACTCTTCCTCCAGCACAATCTAATTTCAGGAGTCACTGGGATGACAACATCAGAATAAGAGAAAGGCTGTAAAGAATGCGTTGTAGCTGTATCTTTCCCAATGGCTAAATGTAAATGTTTCAGAAACTTAATATAATCAAACAGATGAGGTCATGTGGGTATACAAAATAGCTAAAGCATTCAGCTTGTCTGCACAATGATGGTTATGCCATAATACTTTGGTCATGACATTTGTTGTGATATTACGAGCCCTGTGATTATTATTTCAATAATCAATAAGTTGCTTAACCTCTCTGTGCCCTAGTTTCCTCATCTGTTAAATGAGCATAATGATAATTGTTTTCTACTTTATTAAAGGCTGCTATAAAAATTAATGAGCTGATATCTAGAAGGTACTTTGAGTACAAGAAAAAGACATATGTGTGTGTGTATGTGCGCCTGTGTGCATGTGTGTAACAGAAAGAGACAAAGACAGAAACAGAAACACAGAGACAGACAGAGCAATATTCTTGTTGCTTCATACCAAAAGGTTAAATTCTTTGCCCCAGATACATTTGTTCACTTGCTTACATTCTTAATAACTTTGTTATTTACGCCTTCAAATAAACTGAATTTCAGTTAAGGGTTAAAGCAGAAATGTCATAGAGGTATACATATTTTTAATAAAAGTTTTTATACATCTACTAAATAACAACATTTTCTAAATGATCACACACCTAACACACATTTTACCTAAAAGCCTCTTTAACGTATTATTTTCATTATATAACTTGCTTTATGACAGTATTTATTTCACCAGTAAGTAACTGTATAGAATTTGGTAAAAACATCAACGTGCCTTCACAGAGAAAACCTAAGTATGTGATATTGATTTAAAACACACCAAGCTGATGAGAATGAAATCACTAGAGGAAGTTGAGAAAATGGAAGCCTAGGAAAACAGGGAAGATAGTATTTTAAAGGTATGCCTTATAGAATGTCGGAAGATAAAAAGTTTTCTAATAGTCCAAAGAAAACAACAGAGTGCTTCATATCAGCTGGTTAGTTTCTGCTACATATGATAAGTTTCTACAAGAAAGAGATAAAATGAAAATAATAATAATAACTACGACAAGGAAATGAATGAAAGAATAAGGAAATACTAACTGACCAAATTGCAGCCAGAATTTAGAGGCAATACAGAGAGGCTAATGTTATGGTTTGTGTCTAGATGTCCCCCCAAAGCCTCATGTGGTAAGAGATAGCTGGATCTAGAGTGTGTGATTACTAAATTAATCTATTGATCGATTTGGTGTGGTTCTGCTGGGATCAAGGATGTGAAACTGAGATTGGGGGTGGGAGTGCAGGCCGCCCTGGGGGCAGGTAGCCTAGATAAAAGATACAGGAAGAAGCTAACTAGCTGCTTGTTTGCATTGCTTATCTGCATACTTCCTTGCATTTTCCTCACTTTACTTCGCGGCCGGTCCGCTGCTGGCCTGCCACGCTGCCCCGCCTCGGACCCAGCGGACTATAGACTGAAACCTCTGCAGACTGTGAACTAATAAACCTTTCTTCCCCTAATTTGGGTGTCGAGTATTCTGTCCCAACAACGAGAGAAAAGTAACTAAAACAGCTAATGTCTGGGAAATTAAAATCTTTCTCATCTTCAGTGTCTCATGTCTTTGAAACTTCATATTTTGTCTCAATACATCTTCAGGCTTTAATTGCCAATCAAATTTAGCATGTTGCTTCAAGGTAATACTTGTAGAAGTTCTCCTTCTACATGAAAGTAGCAATGATTAAGTCTAAAAAGATGCATAGAGTACCTTACAAAGAATTTCAGACTATAATTAAAAAAAACTGAGTCATTCAAAATGTAGAAAAGGTTCTAAACTCCCACATGTCTACTAGATTTGTAAGCAAAAAAGCAAAACAAAACAAAACAAAAAAAACCCAAAAAATCAAAAATCAGAAAACAACAAAAAAAAAGGTTTATGTTATAAGCCACTAAGGGTATTTGGTTCTTTGTTAAATAATATATTGTGATAAAACAATAACTAACCCAAAGCAAAAATCACATGCAAATTCAGTACAGAGAATTAGAGATACAAGAGTGAGAGAGATTCATTCAATTTCTGTCCTCCTGCTGTGATATGCAGTGTATGCAGAAACAGAAAAAATAAAAAAAAATATCATGGATTGATTGTTTAGTGATAAAAATAGCAAAAGACCTTTACAAGAAAGCAAGCAAGTGAGTGAGTGAGAGGAAAGGAGGAAGCAAGGAAGGAGGGAGGGAGGGAAGGAAGGAAGAAGGGAAAGGAGGAAGGAAGAAAGAGAAAGGGGCACCTCATTCAGATTGTGGGATGAGGAGTTTAACCTGAAAGGAGTTTAATCAGAAAAGTCTCCCAGACATTTGATGGATAAATAAGGACCTTAGGAAGCAAAAGTGCACAGCTAGTCAGGTGGGAAAGGAACACATGGTTCTCAAAATGGAGCGAGACAGGCACTGGAGGAGGAGGTGTAAGTGCCCAGGATGCAACAGACAAGCAAAAGCCTGTTAGGTTCCTTAGGTATGAGGAAAATGTAAGTGAAAACAAGAAGCCAGACTTCATGTGCTTTGCAAATCTGCTGGGGAGCTGTCCTTATCCTAAAACAAATGGGAGGAAACCTAAAGTCACTCTAGTGACAGGGGAGACAGTAATTGGGGCAAGACGGGAACAAAAGGTTAAACGGCACCTGCAGAACCTTAGAGAAAGACAACACTGTGAACTGCCAGGATAATGAAGTAAACAGACATTCAGATGGTAGAATCAAAAGAAGTTGAGTTATGCTTGCAGATGTAAGATACGTATCTACGATTTCACGCAATTCTTGCCACAAAAAATACAATCAGGTAATATACATTAAATGAAAACTCCAATTCCTACAACTAAATCTATGAAGGGAGACCTAAGGTGTACTGTGCTACTAGATAAATTAGGACATCATAATTACTAAGTTAAAATTAAGTGTGAATATTTTTACATTAAATAATTTTAAAAGATCCCTTTATCAGAGATTTGACATAAATTCCCACAAGAATTTTTAGTTGTACCTTGATATAACTCCAAAATACATAGTCTAGAAAGTAGTTTCTAAAAACTAATTCTTCTGTTTTTTACCTTACTTGCCAAATTATTCCTTCTATATGACAAAAATAATCAGAAGAATGAAGCAATTTAACCAGATAAATATGTTGTGAATCATATTTTAGATATACTTAACAATTCCTCAGTTGTAGGTTATATAAAAATAACTTACTTTACCATAATTAAAATCATTGTAAATTAGAAAGTTTTGTAACTAGCCATATAACTCAGCAATGCTTATACACGATATCCATCAGGCTTTTGCTAAGTGCTTTTTTCACTACATAAAGCTTTCATTTAGTACTGAGAAGACATTGTGAGACTGTTCCTATTATTGATTCGACTTGGAGATGTGAGGAGTCTGAGTTTGAGAGAGGACAGGGTCCTATTTACGTTCAGGCAATTGGTGGTTGAGTCTGGAGTTAGGATCGTATTTCTCTGATTTGACAGATGCGAGGGTTTTGTTATAGCTACTCTAAAATGTAGACTCTATTTAGAAAAGCTACGCACTGGAAATGTGACACCACTCGTATTTCCTTTAAATGATAGGCCACTATTTTATTAATCATACCTAGGAAGACTTGACTCCTCTGATACAGTCCTCCTTAGATGAACAGATTCAACCAGCCCAGGTGGCAAAGTTAGAGCTTTCAGAAAGGCCAAACCTAGAGAGTGAATTTATGAAAATAGAAGTCCTGGGTTGTGGGTTGCATTGACACAAAGTTATTCAGCATCATTTTAAAAAATGTAACCACCTTCCAAACAGGAAGAGTTCTCAAAAGAAGCTGAAAATTACATGCTATAGCTGAATCAGCCTCCATCCTCCAATCTATATGTAGCCATTCTCCTAATCTGTATATTTCAAGGAGAAAAGAATAAGCTTGTTGGTTAGTAACATTTTGCATAGGATTTAGCCCTAGATAATATTTCATTTGTAGTACACGAAAGTCTCAGATTCCAGTAAGAAGATTTTGATTCCTCCTTTAAAATTTTTCAATAAAATTCTTGAGCCCACATTTATTTTATTATCTAAATACGATGAGAACATATTGATAATACTACTCAGCTTTCTATTATTTTCATGAAATTGCACTAGAGAACCACCATCACCTTGATTTCGAATTATCTTTCCAGTCATGGTTTTCTACGTATTCCTGGAGAGAATGTGGATAGAGTACAATCGCTATAGAAGAAAGGAAGGAAGAACTTCTTGAAGACAATATATACAGAGTCCGCCAAAAACTGTATACACACTTCAGGAAAAGAAAAATAGTATGATGTTTTTTCAACAGATGATGTTACCCTTATATATGTGGGACCCTAGAGGATTTGCATATTGCAAATAACCCACTACACTGCCGGCCCTTAAGAGAACAAATTGAAAATGCATGAGCAGCAATCTCAATGACCAAGGTTACCCAAGCGGCAGTTCTCCACACTAATAAATGTCTGGAAGCTAAGAGCCACCACTCTGAGCAGCTCTTGTAATTGTAGAGGCCAAGGGCACCCTGTATTAATCTCATGATGTCTCAATAAATTTAGTATTAATATATTTATACAAGTTTTTATTTTCCTGAAGTGTGTAAGTATGTATACATTTTGGTGGGAAATATACATATATATTCAATAAATAAAACCAAAGATTTTTTTTTTGGAAAGAGAATTATTCAATATTGTAGAACAGCTACGCAACTCAGGATCTCAACAAAACTAAGGACTTACCACATTTAAAGTCAGATAACTTGAGCCAATTCTTCTTACTTGCAGTAAGAAAACTGTATCATTTAAAACATACACTTTTCTGGAAGTGAGCATTCTAAAGCAATTAGTTAACAGCAGGGTCTTGTTACATTAGTAAAAACATGCTGACAATTCCTTTAGAAGTCAGTGCCTCAGGGGTGCTTCCTGGAGTGTTTGCATGTGTAGTTGTTAATTAAAAATAAAGGAATGCAAGGAAATACAAAAAGATAATACACAATCATTCCCAGCTCTTTGCAAATTTTCAAAAATGAGCATAAATTTATTTAAATTCATACTAGGGCTGATACAACTATATTTTTAAATTTTGTACCAATACAACTCCATAGTTGAACAAGTCAAAGCATGAAGTTAAAATGAGAACCCTTGAAGTCTACACTAATACATAAAGAAAAACATTAATGTATTCTGTAAGCTTTAAGTATTTTTTTTAAATTTCAACACTAACAATTCAGGATATAATAAAGTTAGCAATCTAAGGCAATTGTCGTCACAGCATGGTTTTCATGATAGCTAGTGTACACTTCAGAAAGCTTTAGTCCTAAAGGAAGCCTATGAGAACATACTCGTAAGTGAAATAAATCAGACACACATGAGCACATATCAGATTGTTTCCATGATATGAGAAAGCATAAGTGTAAATAAGGACAAGAAGCTATAATATATATTGAAAAAAAGAAAGATAATATTCAAATGGGAAGAGAACTAGAGAGGGAGGAGGGGGAAAGGAAGAAAGGGAAAAAGAAAAAGAGAAAAAAAACAGAAAAACGTAAATAAAGCTATGGTAAATAAGGAGGGGAAGGGGAGTGGGAGGGAGGGGTGAGGAAGGGGGGAATCAAGATGTATCATGTACAGGTACAAATTAACTATGATGAATGTGATCATTATGTATATCTACAAGGTATCAATACTTGTTCTTGGTTTAAATAAATAAAGGAAGGAAAGAAGGGAGGAAGGAAGTGTTGGAAACTGAAAGTCACTTCGTGTCAAATTTCTCCAGGTGCTAGAGGCACCTTGGTGTACTAGAGAGAAAAACAAGACAAGAAGGAGGAGGAAGAAAAGCCAGGTGGTGAGGAGAAGTAAAGGTAGGCAAAAATGACACCATAGAGAGCAAGTGAGCTAAAAAGAGAAAAAAGAACAAAAGATTGAAAAGACGAATAAGAACTAAAGAAGGCTGAAAGAAGAAAAAGATGACGTCACGAGAAAAAAGAGAAATTTTTTTTGGAATTGGTTTTGCCAAGATGAACTTTGGTTATAATATATTAGGGCTTTGAAAGGTGTTTGAGTCTTCTGGAAAATAAAACTGAAACAGAACCTTTAAATATTAGTAAAATAGAAATAAACATCTCTGGGGTCAAATCATTCTGTTTGGTGTTTTTACAAATCCAACTTCACGAATCCCTTTGGTACTATCATAATTTAAATGTATCGCATATTCAATCCATGAAATGTTTTTGATATGAAAAATGTGATTTAGCAATTTTAATAGATGATTTCTTCAAAAAAAAGTCAAAAAGTTTTCCAATAGTTCCTCATAATTTAAGTACTTAATTAGAAACATTTAATGTATTTAATATAGTCAAATATTACCATATAAACAAAATGTTTTGTTCACATTTATTCAATAAATTTCACTAAAGAGAATTATTTTCTAACTGAAGGTATATTTATGTAATTTTTGTTTTGTTTTGTTTTTGGTTTTTTTGGTGCGGGAGATTGAACTCAGGGCCTCGCACTTGCTAGGCAAGTACTCTAACCACTGAGCTAAATCCCCAGCTATTCATGTAATTTTTAACCTAGCCATAATAGATACTCACTTTTAAAATAACTACATTTTTAAATGATACAGTGTTAACCAAATCAAAACTACCTCATTCTTTAAAAATTTGATGTCTTTCAGAACTTTTATGAAAACCAGACTTAGTGGTATAAGAATTTTTACAAAGAAAATTGCAGATTTTGGCAAATTGCTGTTTTAAGTCACATAAAATCCAGTTTTATGATGTTGATTTATTCTTCTATCACCAACTAAACTATAATCTGGAGAGTGGTAACTGAAAAATATTCACAACAGAATATTCAAGGAGTAATGTAGTTTCCAGCACTCAACAGGTACTTACTTGATAGGTGCTTGAGAAAAGAATTTATTTTATAGTTAGAGCCAATTATTTTTAAAAGAAAAAATTTACCACTTTTACTGCATAATTGGACAGTCAATCACACTTTTACGAATACTGAAGGGAAATAACAATGCATAAAAATTTGCCCAAACTGCAAAGCATTTAAAGAAGCACAGAAATCTCCCTATCTGGTGTAATTTTGGCCTAATGAGATGATCAGAAATAGGAGAAGAAAGGAAAAATGGAAGAGAGCAAGGAATTCTGTATGCCAGGAATTTCACACAATCACACTTTCTATGTAAATGTTCCTCAAGGCTGTCCCCTTGGAAACCACTGGAATTCATCAGGGTGGCCCATTTTCATAGCTGTGCCTTGCAGATTATTGGATGGTAAATAAGCAGTTATTAAGACTGATTGCCTCTTCAGCACTTATACCCTGCCTGATTTCAACGGAAAGAAATGTATGCATCAGAAACATTTTTAAATATAAGTATTCTGTTCTAGAAATATGAGCCTTGTAGAATCTCAAAGTATTACTATTCAATTTTCAATAAATATATTGCTTATTTCATTCAGAAGCAAAACTTTTTGAGAAAAAAATGATGTTAGTTTTGTGTATATTTTCCTTAAAATAAGAATAGAATATTTGCAATGCACCACTCCCTAACATTTTCAAATATTAAAATAATTTTTCTCTATGAGGCTATATTTAGTTGTAGGATTCTCTATCTTTTGAGTTACATGCTACTAACTACTCTGCACAAATAATGGCATTGCTAGACCCTTGTGTTTTTATGAATAGAAAAAGGCGTTGTTTGTACTCTATATTTGAATATGTAAAGTATAAGTCAAGAGGAAGAAGACTTACCTTGAAAAACGTCATGGTGGCACCATCTTCTACAGCTCCATACTCTATCTTGGTTTGTTTAGCTAAATCATCAGCAGAGTCAATAGGGGATTCCATGCGTTCCACTGTCAGAAAGGCGGCTAAGTTAGCAGTATACGAAGAAATGATGATAAGTGTGAAAAACCACCAAATGCCTCCCACTATCCTGGTGGAGAGCGCTTTGGGCATGAGCTCAGAACCTAACAGAGATTGGGGGAGAAGTGAAACGAATACAAAGAGTTTGATCAGCAATCAAATACTTTTGGTGACAGTTGGCAGAATGGAATCACTGTGCAGTAAAACCTTAAGTCACAGATTCATACATTGCTTTAGTAAGAAAGCAACTACCATTGGAAGACAGAGGCTACTTTCAGGTAACTGACAATCTATGAGGACCTTTGTGTTTAAGTATAGTGACAGGAGACTCTAGTGCTAGCCGACATTGTGAGATGTATCAGTGAAGACAAGAATGAGTAACGACTGTTTATAAAAGTAGCACTTGGAGAGGGAGAAAAAGCCTTTCCAGTTTATAAACCACTTGTATACTCATTTCTATTATTGTCATTTATGTGTGTTTCGGAGGAAATGATTTAGCATATGTTCAGATCCATTTCTTAACAAGCTTTATGTAAAGTGTCATTTTTCATGTAGATCAAATATTTTGTCTATTTCACGTTAAAAAGTAATGTATAATAACAGGAAAATTTCAATTAACTATATTCCCATCAGGAATGTGTTTGTTTTAGACTACGGTAGTAAATTATTTCTTTGTGTATAAACGAATATCTCCCATCACTATGGTTAGTTTCAATGAAGTTAGGAAAAGCAAAACTAGCTAAACTGTCACAAATTTATTTTTATACAAATATAAATATTTCATAAATACATCACAATTACATGGCTGGAGTTGCCTGCCCATGGTATTAGGAGAATAAGATCTGAAAAAGATATTATTTTTTATTAATTTAAGTTTTAATTCACTTAGACTATAAAATAAAACCCTAATAATTTAAAGTTTTCATCTGTTAAATATAATTATAGTTTTACCATCTTATTGACAGTCTTAATGTTGAAATGAAGATATATCAAAATGTGAGGCTTTTAAAAAATAGCCATTAAATTTGTAGATGTATATATAAAATACATTAGCATTACTTTTAATCATTTTGAATCTATAATCAAAAAAAGCATGGGCTACAAGGTGCTTAATTTTTAATAAGGGTTGAATAAAATGGAGTGAAGCGAATATGGACTGATTTGTTTTACAGTCATGTCTTTGATATAATCACTGCTGCAGTGATGTAACCTCTTTGGACAGAATGAAAAATAAAACAAATTATTCATGCTAATACTGACAGATAAATGATATCATGACTGTTGTATATCAAAACAGCCCATTTTACACTGCAGTTCATCTTACCCTTGCAATTTCAAACAGACAAACAAAATTTTAAAAGCAGACAGACTTGGACATGACAGCCAACTCCAGCTCCAGACTCTGCCTATCATTCTGTAAAGAAAACAAACAAAAAAGAACAGAAAAGTACCTTTCTGATGCAGTTGCTCCTAGGCCCTGTCAGACACACACTCGGACACTGAAACTCTAAAACACTCCCAAGATGATCAGCAGCGTTGGCTGCCTATTTTACTTTTTTTAAACAACACTCATAAAATCAAACGAGACCAAGAAAGAAAAGAATTGAGGAGACATTTGCCAAAAATGACCCAATTACCACAAGTTTGTATCTTACCCAGAGACTCAAAGCCAATACCTCCTAGGCTTGTGAATCAGAGCCTGGTTAGGGGCTGACTGTCATGTACTCAAGGTAACGTCATGTCCAGCACTATATCCCACTAATTCCTGAGGAGCTGGGCGTCAGCCACAAGAGTATGGGTTCCTCTTTCATGTATCCACCAGCAGTAAAGTAGTTATGTGCAAAACAGATGTATATTTGAATTTTTCATTGCTTGGATTATTCATCATCGTCACAGATATCCCAAATAGTCTTATTGCTAATTTCTATTACAGAGGTAGAGTTCATTTTAAAAACATACACATTGTCGAAAACCTCTATTTCAGAAATTTAAATTTTTAAAAAGAATATTTTATTATCAACAGTGGTATCAAAATTTAAAAAGAAATACTTCATTGTAGTCAGACATTTATTATGAGGATAACTCACTCCAGACTCTGGGCTCTGAGCTCTTGAGGCTACTTTTTAACAGGTGACTAGCAGTTTTCCTGGTGAATTTCATTACTAATGCCACTTGTAGCACCAGTCTATTACATATGACAGTCTTTTGCCTAAAGTTCTTATTTTGAAAGAACTTCAGTATTGTCTTCCAAGTGTAATAGAAGACTAAGGGGAGGGGGGTAGAATCCTTAGCTTGGACCCAAATGTAAGAAACGTAAAATAGAACTAGTAAGCCTTCATTTTATAGTTATTTATAAAGAGATGCCACAAACTTAGATTACCTTATATCATATATATATATGTTTATAACTCTATAAGAATTATTTCAAGTTTGTAGGCCTAGCTTAAACATGTATTAATAGTATATATTAGTAAACTAATTTTCTTTTGACACATTTATTCTCACTTTAAGAGGTAGCTTATGAATAGAATAGTAATGAACTAATTTTTGCATAATATTAAATATCTGATAAACTACCTTCATATGTAAATACAATTTTATAATTTAACAGTAAGTTTTCATTCCTTTAGATCTGTAAGATAGTCATTAAATAAATTTCTTCTAAGTGGATAATAATTATACCACCAATGAAGAAATATACTTTTCTCTTTATTCACTGTCAATTGTTCAAATTTGGGCCATTTAGCTGTACATACTAAAATTAAAACTTGAAAAATATTTTAAAATATCAGTCAATGAAATCATTTATTTTGAAGAATAGGCATGATATCATAATTCCCTGAATTTTATGTAAATACGAAAAAATTAATGAAAGAAATAAAAGCATTGAAAATAAAAATTCAACTTGGGAAAACCAAGACTCAAATAATGAACTCATAATTATATGCAAACCATTAAGAAATATATTACATGTTTTCTATCATTTTCTAAAATATAGCCTTTACTTTTAACATTTCAGTTATAAATTTAAGTAATTATGAAAAATATTTTTGCATGCACCTCTGAGCATGCAATATTTTGTATTCTTATAAGCTATCAGATGCAGATATTTTACTAAAATTTTAATTCAAAATGGTTTCATATTTTAATTTTATAAATTTATACGCAGTAGATTTACTAATCATGCAATACAAATGCATCTAATCACCAAGAACTAATATGAAAGAGGAGAAGATTTTACATCAGAATGAGACAGGAAACAGTAGTATTTCTTGTCTCAAGGAGATGTAATTTTAGTAATACTTTAAATGCAGCTTCTAGCTAATGGATCAGGTTAGCTTGGTTATCTATGATGTAATGTACCTACTGTGGGTTAAGAAACATAATTAGATGAGTATATTGTATGTGGATTTGCAAAAGCCAGCTGTTTTCTCAGAATCTCTTTTGGATTGGATTTGAGAAGGTCTAACGCATTAGGGTAGATGGAGAAGCTGGATTATGGTTACATGCACAGAGGCACCCATGCAAGCGACTTGTGCCAGTGAGAGCTCTTGCCCCCAGCAAAGAGTGGGACATGGTGCCCAAGGGAATAGCAGGCTGAATCGTATACCTTGCTGCATGAGAGCTCCAACTCCAAACCAGAAACTATTTAGCAAGGTAAAATTGTTTTCCACCACGTCAGAGTCAGGATTGCAAGGGTGTGGATTATACCACTCATAGGGACTAAACCTGTGGTAATTGACAGAAAAAAGAATATATTTAAATTGCAGTGAGAAGAAACTCTATCCTGCATTTTTGCTGCAAAAGAAACAAAAAGACAGGTAAGATTAAATAGAAACCAGATACAGGCATTCTTATACTAACATTTCATATGCATGACAGCAAGAGTGAGATTTCAAAGATCCCTTTCCCATATGTCCATGTTAAGATAAGAAATGACATTTCTTTATAGTATTTTACTTGTTGAGAAGGAAATCTATCAATAAGCCAAGAACATTTTTTTTAAGACTTAAATTTTTTCATGCATGGGATTTTAAATAATTGTATAAAAACAAACTAGAAAATCATTAACATAGAAAACAAACTTGGTTATAAAATACACATTTTTAAGACTGTCCAAATTTGTTAAAGAAAGGAGAAAAATAGAAAATTACTTAACAATTTGTTATACAATAAAAACCATCAAATTGACAGAGAGTAAAATAATCGACATATATTTGCATACCTAAGAAAAGAATACTGTAGGCTTACATCTTTGTGTATAATAAAATCAACTCTGGAGAAAATAAAAATCAAAATGTACAGCACTCTAATATGCTTCTGACATCCCAGGTTTTAGCTCACACTTGGTATGCATGCTATCCAAGCAGCGTTAGGAGCAGTAATACATACTGAGGCTGTTTCCACTTTTTTGGCTTCAAATCTATAATTCATTGGAATCACTGTTTTAAAATAAAGAAAATCAAATCCTATCTTAAGGCCAATTACTGATGGTTTTAGAAATGCTATTAACATCTCTCGCATAATTTAAACAGAGGACTTTTTAAATTATCAAATGTGAATATAAATTAATTTATGCTAATTATAATCTAGATACATTTATCAATTAATAGAGTGATTTTAAAAGTCCCATAATTAAATATACTTAGCATAATTTAATAAACTCTCAAAATATTTCCCCCCAAATCTCACGTTTTAAAGCCACTCTTTTACAAACCAAATTAGTATATGTTCCCTTTATGAAAACATTATAAAATCTTACATTCAAAATTATTTGAATAATGTAACTGTCACTTCAGAGAGCCCAATTTTCTTCACAATGATCTTTGATATTTTAAAATTCAAAAGACCAAACAAACGTTTTCATCTTTTTAATGCAATTTTAGAAATCCCTTGTTTGAATAGCCTATCTTTGCCAAAACAAAGAAACTTTTTTGTTGGTTCTCTAAGTTAAACTGACTCCCTGAACAAAAAGAGTGATTGAACAGTAGTTAAACATTCTGATCTGATTTGCTGTGCCTGGCTAACTTTGGTAGTAGACATTTTTATTTAAAATCTTTTATTACTTTTACATGAGTGAGAATAGTTTATATTCATTTTTAATGTATTTGCGAGCATCAGAATTTTGGCCATAGGTCATTATATGAAATTATTTTCTTTAAAAGTGTTACCATCTTAAATTATTTAAAAGTTCATCATTCACAAGAGACAATGCCATATGTGTCTTTAGATTATGGACCTTAATCAAACCCTACATCTCCATCCCTCATAACTATATGTCCTTATTTCCCCAACCTAAAAAATGAAAACAGTAGTAATAACTCCCAAGAATTTTGCAAGGATTGCTATTCTCTCTTTCTTGGAGGATATCTATAAAAGGTGGCCAACAGTCATTATTTACTTCCCTCCCCGAGTTTTATTGGGAACATTGCTGACAATCTAAAACTATATGTTTCACCTTCCTTTTTTGGCAACTCAATTTCAGGTTTGCAATTCTATAGGCAGAACCCATGTGTGTAACATTCTGAAAATTCTTAAGGAGATTTGCCCTATACTCTTTACTTTCTTCTCCTTCTTTTAAGAATGGTAATCACTAGAGAAGTATTAGTAGTGTGATGTTGGGATTAATAGAACTGCCTCAACCAGATTAAGACTGTTCTCTAAGCTGTGAAGGAGACAGAAATAAACAAGTTCTGATTCAAAGTACCAAATTGTGGACTGTTTTTGTTGGGCAGGCTTAACTAGAATAACATAGGCATCTTTCTCTTTTCTCTTATGTGCAACATTAAGTGCTTCAAGTCATATTTATTATAACATACAATTTCTTCACTATAAAATAATACATACATCTGTCTCTAATAGATTATAACTAATACAGTTTGTGATTTATCTTTTTGACTCCTCCAATTTCCAGCAAAAATTTTGAAACCTAGAAGACATTTGAACACATATTTCAATTATTGACATGTCCCTTCTTCACATCTTTCTTTTTTAATGATCGCTCAAATATATGAAATGATTACACTCCTGTTTCTCTACTCCTAATTTCTCAACTCTAAACTTCCATCTCTAGAATCTTGGTTTTTGCATCCATTTTTTCCTTAGGTCAGTTTTTAACTTCTGAGGACATTATTATTAAACAATATCTTCTCTTTCAACTTCAGATGCACACACTTCTCCACTTTCATCCTCACTGACATGGTATCCCTCACGGTTCCATCTCAGCTCTCAGATGGGTCCTTACTCTTCAGTGGTTAACACACCACAGATGTAGCCTGTAGGTGGCTGATTACAAAATTCTGCACTTCCAGCCATAAATTCTCCCTTAATGTATTTCTAGCCAGCTCTGTATATTACTTCCAGGGCAGGCCACCTGCCTTAGATTTAATGATTTAATTGAGCTGGGTGTGGTGGCATCCACCTGTAATCCCAGAAGTCCAGTCTGTGCAATTTAGTGAATCAGCATGACTCTTTATCAACTCCCCACAAAACATGTAAACATTATGTAGTACAAACATGCATTAATAAAATTAATTCTTAAAATCTTCAAAGAGATATAAAAAGTATGAAGAGGGCTAGAGATATAGCTCAGTAGGAAGGCCCTCTATTCAATCTCCAAAACATTAAAAGAAAATTAGCTGAACTCAATAACTTCTACCACATCAGGTCTCTCACTAAATTCCATTATCTTTCATCTCAGTTCTGAATCATTTACTTCCAGAAAGGTAATTCTTCTTAGTTCCTCTTTTCTTCATTTTTGTCATGAACCTACCCTCATATTAAGTTATGCATCATGCAACTCCCCTTCTCTAGAATAAATCAAATTGGTCATTGAGTCATTTAACATTATCTGCCTCTGAATTTCAAGATTTTATTACATATGAGCCAGTATTTTTAACTTTATTTAAACTATTATATAGTGGCTGAATGTCTCATTATGCCTCTATCTATGCTGTTACTCCTAAATGAAAAGCCTTCTCCCCTTCATTTGATTCTGCCAACTAGCTTCTAAACTACTCTTTTCTGAAATTCCATAATGCTTAATTTACTCCCAAGCTAATTCATTTCAAACTTCTATTTATTACCCATTGCTTTGTGTCATACCATTGCAGTTCCCTGTATCAAAATTTTACTCCCTGATTTGTATGGGGTCCTTGAGAGATGAGTATTTTATCATTATCCTCATCACCATTATTGTTACCACCTATGTTACTTCACTACCTACAGAATGGGCACAGAATTTGAGACCAGAAGTCTTGCATGCTCTGTGCTTGGTAACACATGAGTAAATCTCTCTGAACTGAGTATTTCTCAAGAAGAATAAAGAAGCCTGAACACGAGAGATGATATATGCGAAGCATCTAGTGTACTATATATTGTTGCATAAATATTAGCTAAAAGTAAAAAATCCTTGCTTAGAGATTTCTTACTCCTTAACCTTATACCGAAGAAATGATTTATGTAATGTGTGAAATAATCTGCTGCTCACTGAAGGGATTATTTTTTTAACCATATTCCTCAAAGTGTTAATTCAACATTAATTTGAACACTTTAATTATATAAGAGGAAAATTACACTATGATTAATAGATAGTACAAAATGGTTTTATAACAATACATAGTTTGAGCCATTAAATTATACATTTCAACACATTAATATAGGTGAACATATATATGTATTTTTCTTGCTCCTTTGTCAAAATTGAATGACCTCCCTACAATGTGTCCTATGTATATGTCAAGATTTGCATTTATCATGAGTTGACTAGGTCACATTATTTTTATTACACAATTATCCTCAACTTTGACCTGAATTACGAAAAATGCAAAGCAAACATTGTTTGAAAAATTTCTGACAGTAACTATGATAACTTTTTTTTTTAATCTTAGCCTTATTCTGCTTAACGAGTTTACTGACACAACAGTTTCCCACCTCATTTTATACACTGGGTTAAGTGGGCTGGAAGAGGACTATAAATACCTTTCTAAGTGAATTTGTTGCAAATTAATTAGACACAACTATTAGTAAAAATTAAATACAAATAAACATTCCAGCGTGAGAAATACCAAGGCTTCATAGATTATGTACACTTACTATAGATTGTGGTTTGATTTTTTTCCATTCATGGTCCTATGAGGATTTAAAGACAAATTATATCTTACTACTTTTCAGTTTAAGTTATAAGAAATTAAAATACCCAAAATCTAGTATTCAAATTTTCAATTGTTACTTCTTTGATTTGTAAAACTAATATTACTTTGAATGGTTATTACTAATATATTGCTAAGGATTAATACATTTTCGTGAATAAAACTTTATTGAATTCTCATTCTTAAAGAAAATAAAATTATCCTTCTTATTAAAAGAAGTCATATCACCTTATTTTAAAAAAAGGTGAAAAGGTGATGACTTGATTGTTTGAGGGAGAAATAAAAAGCAGATAACTGTTGTGCATAACATCTATGTATCTTCCCTTCAGAGTGGGAATATCAGCCACATTTTCAGTAACAATGCTGGATTTTTAAATTCACCCTGTACTTCAGCCATGCTGAACCTTTCACAATTACTTAAATGAAACCTGTGTTTTTTCAACATAATCAGGCCAGTTTGGTGCTAACACAGGTGAGCATGGAATCACTGGTGTATTTAGCATTTAATTTAGAAGCAGAATATGGCAGTGGATTTCATAGCTATCTCCAGCATGAACAGCCATAAATAGCCATAAATGAGACTGTATTTTCACTAATAGGAGCTAGAAGGACTACATGTTGCAAGGAAAACTTTACTTTTAGTGAGGAATTTACCTTTAGTTTAACTCAGGAATGCAATAAAGAAGGTGAGCTATAAAAGCTGTCATACTTGGGAGAAGGCAGATTAAAAATCAAAGGGCGGATATAGGCTTTCTACAGGCTTATCAGATGCCAGACAATACTGACCACATCTCTGAAACGGCATGTGTGTCCCGTTGAAATTATGCTATATTGGTGACATCTCGGGGAGAAGCAAACATAAAATGAGAGCTATCAACTGTTTGAGAAATAGGTATGCCTTCTCCCAAGTGTTTAAAACAAGGCATGAAAGAACCAAGTAAGAGAGTACAGATAAGGCAAGTTTAAATAATAAACATTGAAAATGAGACCTCTCTCACCTTATATTTGTGGCATACTGATAATTATGAAACATTTTGAACTTAAATGAATGACTTCACAAGCTCATTAGTGTAAAAAAAAAATGAGCTTCAGCTAGAACAGGAATCTGCCCGAGAGTGCACAGAAGGCCTGGGCAGGTCTGTCCGAAGGTCTCCCAGGAGCCCCTCTACAGTCTCTGATGTAATCTACCCTACTTAGCACTTCTATCTTTATCCTCTCCCATTGAAAGAAAGGAAAATTCTATGATTAATTAATTTCCCAGGGATGCTAGACTACTCACCAAAGAAATGAAGAATTAAAATATTCAGTTTTGCTACTGACCAATGAATGAGAATTTAGAATATTCAAAACAGAATATTGCTTACTTCCTCATTTTTTTAGCACAGCTATATCCTGCGTTTTTTAAAGCCAGATTGTCTACATTGATATCCTTCAAAAATTAAGATTTGGTCATACTGCTTACAGTCTCATTGGAATAAAAAAATTCAAAAATGTTTTAAAATAAGATCATATTCAAATTAATAAGTACATTAACTACATTTAATTTATATTAAAACGTTACACAATGCATGCTAATTCTTTCATTTACCATCATGTGAAGTCTAATAAAAAACATAGTTCAAATGTTAAATTTAAGCATTATATACATAAATATGATATTATTAAGGGATATTCAAACTCATTTGAAGTCTATTTTTATAGTATTATTTTTGCTCTCTGTTTCAGCCTGGTCACCTGAATTCTAACTGTTAAACATATGGAAGAGAATACTTCTTCTTTCACAGTATCAGAAAAAGTTATCCCTTAGTATCCATGTAGAAATACTAAAAATCTGAACCTGAACAATTTTTGTCTATCAATAATAGAGTGTTGTACAAAAAATAAATGAAGTTGAGGGAATTGGCTCAAAATATTGGAAAAAAGAAAGCCTTCTAGGGTAAATGCTTTATGGTTTATCTTTCAAAACTTTTCATTTTTAATTAACTTGGACCTCGGGAAAGAAAATATCAAGAAGTAGTTTATGTGTCTAATATGAACAATTATCAAAGATAAAGTCGCATCACTTTGAAAATTGTGTTATATCAACACACTGCTATTTAATTCTCTGACTATTACTCATATGAAACACAAGAGTTCACCACAAGAAACTTCTACAAAACTATCCTTGCATCCCTTAAGCTTAATCTGTGCAGGTTTCTTTTTTAATGTTACTAGAGGTCTAAGGAAATAGCAGTTCTAGACTCAAATACTGTTTTACTCCATACTAAATAAAACAATTGAACTTTCCTGTAGCCTGTTCCACCAACGTAACAAACTGATGATTGTGCTTTACAGGCACGACCTACTTACAACTGACAATTATTAGTTCAGTTCTAGGTTTTACTGCATTTTTGCTTGTTCCTTTTTTAAATTAATTCTATACACTTCTGTTAGCCATATTTTCACTTTGATTCATTTCAAGTAGACAGTTTATAAAACTCATATGATCTCTTCCCAAAGTAAGGATGACTGGTATTCTACATCAGCTGAAATTGTATATCACGTTTTTAGATATCAATGATAAATATAATATCCCAAAATATTTTCCATTACTTAATAAGTTATAATTTTAAGTCTTAAAATGTAATTATGCATTTCCTACAGTATTAGCCACAAGAACTCATACAGAATTTTTACATTACGCATATTTTAAGCACTTTAAAAATTTTAAGGAAAAATATTTCCCTTCTATAGTTAATTTTAGTTACCTTCCAAATTATTAATGAGCAGGATATTAGTTAAGGCTATACTGTGTTTTCTATGCTCAGATGTAAAAAGTTACATAATGTAAAATGATATGGCGAGGTTTTGGAGTTGCATGAAGTTAAACTATGGTTAAAAAAAAAAAATGAAAGGAGGGCTGGGGATTTAGCTCAGTGATTAGAATGCTTGCCTTGCAAGCACAAGGGCCTGAGTTCGATCCCCGGCACCACCAAAAAAAAAAAAAAAAAAAAAAAAAAAAAAAAAAAAAAAAAATGAAAGGAATAAGACAACTGGAAAACAGTATTACATAAATTAGAAAGTAATATACAACTTTACAATTTAGAAAGATAATTTTGTGTAAAATACACAAAATTGAGTGTAAACACACACTGTTCAATTAAATACAGCTAAAGGCTTCGGAACTACCTGTTATTCCTAAAGAAACACTATGAAAACATATTAACTAGTTAGCACTATACTAACAGCTGTCCAAATAGAATGTATGACAATTGTAAAAAAACACATTGCTGGAATAAGTAACTCCAAACCAAAGTAATTCTCATATTGCAAGGAGTCTAATAGCAATTCAGCTTTCATACAGTCATTATTGCACACAGCACTGTAAAGCTAATTTGGGATTAACTAGAACATCTAGCTAAATCTCCCTTGTATATCACCGGTGACCAACTGTGTATTTCCAGCAGCCTACACGACTTCTCCATTTGTATGTGCTGCTCTTCCTCCACCCAGCACAGCCAATACCAAACTGAACAGTTTCCAATGGCAGTCTGGCATCCTGTCTCTACTCAGCCGTGCTGATAGGCAATCCAGGCATTTTCTAATCAAATGAAAATTCCTTAAGTCATTTGTCTTTTGCCTTCAATATTTTGTATTCAGTGTACTATCAGTATTTGTTGTAGTTTTCCCTCAAAAAATTATTGAATTGCCTTTCCAGTCCCATTTTACAATCTCCTTATTATAAGAACTTTAGAAAAAAGAAAAAAAAAAAACTTTAGGTTGGGCCATGGTTATATCTAATACCTAAGCTCTCCCTATCTTTTGACTTTCTCTAGTTTGTCCATCCTATATCTGACTAGGAAACAAATAGCTCCAAACTTTAAAACTCATTATTTGATTTTAAAAATCTGCAAGAAATCAGAATTAGTTTCTAATCAACTCAATCTTCTGCCCAAGTTTCAAGAATTTAGAAGACTGCCATTCATCTTAATTCCTGTTATTCCCTAAATAAATTCTTATAATTTATTAAATATATAAGTCCTACATGGCATTCATATTAACATCTTCAACGGTATTCCCACTAACACCTACCTCTACATTTTTGTTGATGGTATTTACAGCAACTGAAATATTCCATCATTGTAGTCCATTAATTAATACTGTACTTACTTTTTTTTTTTT
>PVJO010017807.1:0-38218 GCA_004026905.1 Hystrix cristata | reverse complement strand
ATTCCATTTGCTCTTCATAATGCTTGTATTGTGCTTTGAATCCTTAAACATATTTATAGTTAAGTTTCAAATTCCTGGTATGGTAATGCCATATCTATTTATTATTTTTCTTTTCTATCAGGTCACTTTTCTTTTGAAAAGTCATATCAATCACATTTTCCTACTTTACTTTTTTTTTCTGGTGCTGGGGATCAAACTCAGGGCCTTGTGCTTGCATGGCAAGAACTCTAACCACTGAGCTAAATCCCCAGCCCTTCCTACTTTTCTGCATGTCTAGCAATTTTTTATTAGATGCTGAACACTATGTTATTCAGTGTCTCTACTTTGTCATCTTCTTTTACAAAACAATCTGTCTCTGTCTCTCTGTTAATTTACACACAAAGCCATTTGACCCTTTCAAGACTTACTTGAGTAAGCTTTGCTAGAGTAGGCTTAGAGGAGCTTAATTTATGCCTGTTTCAGCCCTACTAGGAAAGGTGAGAGACTCAACAGCTTTCCCCACTCAGGCTGGTGGCCCTGTATAAACTCTGGGAACTGTGAACCTCATAGCTCCCATAGAGTTCTTTCTCTGGCCTTGTGGATTCTGATCCTACACATTCTCAGCTTAGCATGCAGTAACAGTGAAATCCTTTCAGACTGCTTGAGCTTTCCACTCGCCTCCATAGGTCTCTTCTTGCTGATGCTACCCTGCAAATTTCAGATACTTCAAGCTGTCTACATTCTCAACTCAGGGTCTGCCGCACTCTTCCTGGCTTTTCCTTCCCTGTGCTGAGGTCCAGAAAGCACCTCAAGGTAGTAAACTGAGGAAATCATAGGACTTTTTTGTGTGTAGTCTCCCTTTTTTTGTGAGACAGCACAGTCCCAATCTACTTATGGTCCAGTATCTGAAATGTCTGTCTTTTTATTTGGTTGCTCAAATTATCTCAGATTTTGGTCAGCAAACTCCTCTTCTAGGTGGCTGCTGTGTAGTCTAATATGTTACTATAATTTTTTAAAGCATTGATGTATATTCTCTGGTATACTTAGATAGTCCAAATTCATTTATATTTTCCTTGTCCCAAACCTGGGATCAGAATTTTCTCCAAGGAGATCTGGAATCTTTTAGTAAGGAATGGTATTTACAGATCCATGTGATAATTGCTACGGCTATATCACTGCCTCTAGTTCAGAGAGATTTGGATATTTTGATTTGTAAGTTAAGAGGTCCTGTTTAGATCTGAAAGGGATGCAGCTGTTGGGACTTATGAATGAAAACTAAACAAACTGTAGGACAAAACTTCACACTAAGGAGAAACTGCAAAACTGGGACAATAAAGCAAATTAAAAAGGTCCAAGAAAAAGTGGCAGAGGGCAGTAAAAGAGACAAGTCTTAGAAGTGTACTTTTTTCATTGTTTTAACAAGAGAAGAGAGAACTCTAAAGTTATGAAACTAAAAATGTTATCCTCAGATACTACATGCAGGCAAAATACCAAGCTACTTAAAAGGAATGAAAATGAGGTTGTTACCAGACTTTTTAAGAGCAATGCTTCATGCCAGAAAACAATTAGACTAATAAGACAGTCAAGAAAATAAGAGCCAAAAATTTAATATCTAGCCAAACAAACATCAAAATATGAAGGCCACAGAAAAACTGCTAAGATGATCCTGTGTACTTTTCCTGAGAAATCTAGCAGAAAACAAGCTTTAGACAACCACAATTACTTAAGAAACAATATGAGAACTGGTGCTAAGATTAAATATGTATTTACTCACAAAATAAAAAATAATGATTACAAAGGGGACAGTATAGTAATGTAACTAATGGCTGTTTGCTTTGCAAATATAGATTCAGCTCAACTATTAAAAATCATGGTGAGGAAAGCATATGGAAAGTCGAATGCGCTTATTTTGTTAGCTGTAAAAAGATATTCTTTAAATCAAATGATGAGAGAGAGACAGAAGGAAGAAGAGATGATTTGATAATTTTAGTGTTATCCACAGTAAGGGCAAAAACAAAATAAAGGAGGAAGCAGGAATGAAGAATATTTTATAACATTAGAGAGGTAACCATTAAAATAAAGATACAAACCTTTCTAAAAAAGAGAGATAGACAAAAATTGATTCTAACAAGCAAGCAGCTTGTTATATAAAAGACTTACATATGGCAAAATAGAAAAACATGGTAGAACTCAGGCTGAAGATAATGAATACATTAATAAAGAAAGTTCCAAACTGGGTATGGTGGTGCATCCCTGTAATCCCAGCACTTGGGAGGCTGAGCCAAGAGAATCAGTTTCAAGGCCAGACTGAACTACACTCTTGTCTCAAAAACAAAATAAAAACAACAACAACAAAAAAGGAAAGTTAAGATTGGCTGCTGTGTAAAGTCTATAACTGTCTATAAAACAAACAGATCCAGAAACATCAAGAATAAAAAGATGGCCAAAGATACCTCAGGTGTATTGGTTAGCTTGCCTGTCACTGGCGCAAAATTCTCCACACCTGCAACTTAAAGGAGGCGAGGTTCAATTTAATTTGGGTCACAGTTTCAGATATTTCAATCCAGGGTCAGCTGTCTCTAAGGCAGAAACATCACGGCAGGAGGATGTAGTTGAACAAGGCTGCTCACTTCATGGTGCCAGGAAGCACGGCCCAGGCAAAGTGTTCTAGCAAGAGAGATACACCCTCCAAAGGCGCTCCAGTGACCTGCCTTCACCCAAGCCCCACTTTCTAACAGCACAGTCCATTATGTACGGCAGTGGACTAATCCACTCATGAGTACAGCGCACCCATGATCTAATCACTCCTCTGGGAGTCTCTTAATCCAGGCAAATTGACACTTATAATTAACTGGCACATCCGATAAACACAAATTTAAAAGATGGCAGGAGTTATAATTCTGAAATCTAACAAGATGATTTATGGAAAGAAACCATAGAAAAGGAGTCATTTAAAAACAAAAGAATATTTTAGAGCATGCTAAAGAGTCTGAACATTATCTTTCAGTCCATGGGAGTCTTTGCACAGAGAGACAAGAATGAGATGTACAATTTAAAGGTGGGCAGGACTGAGATGACAAGGAGAGGCAATGTGTCCAATTAAAACGGAGGAGGAGGACAAACATTCCCTGAGTGCCCACTCTAGGCCAAATGTTTTACACACATGTTCTCATTTCAATTATAATAATAACTATATGAGGTGAAGATTGCTATGCTCATTCTATGGGGATTTGGAGGCTTAAGAACACTGACTTGCCCAAGTGAAGCAGGTAGCAAGATGCTACCATGAAGATTTTGAACTCAGTTTTACCTAGCTCTTTGCCAATACACAATGTTATTTGTTGTTTGAAACAAAAACAAAAGAAAAAGAAAGGAAAGGAAAAGGAAAAAAGAAAAGAAAATAATCCAAGGAAGACAGGATAAAGGTTTAAGGAAATGCAAAGGGATCATATTTACAAGCTAATTAGGAAACCCTGGTGATAGGATTTGTATTAAGACTAGGAAAAAGGAAGAGAATAAAGAATTATGAAACCTTGTATTCACAAGGAGTTACAAATATATTAAAGAAAACAAAGTCCTTACATACCCTTTATTGTTTACTGCTTATTCCTCCCCAGACCTGTACTAACCAAGGCCAAATGTCAGAATATGTGATTTCTTGTTACATGTTTACAAAGAAACACCAGTACAATAACAATCAGACCCTTTGAAAAATATACAAACCAACCGCCAGAAAAAGTTCCAAACAGATTACTACAAAGAAGGCAACATGTACCTTTTCTTTTCTTCTTTTTTTCTCATTGGAGAAGGGGAAGATTTTAAAGCTAGTAAGGTTCTAAAAAAATATTTGTTCTCACTGTACTAGGCATCAAGAGCTAAAAAGTTACTGCATAGGTTTTAGAAATTGATTTGTAAGAAAAAAATCTAGTTAATAAGATATAAAAAGTCACAATATAAAAATCTTCCCATTTTTCTTTTTAAAACCAAACCCCTGAAGCTCTCTGAAAATTCTTCTCCTTTTTCTCTTTATCCAATTTTTGTTTCATTCTTATCCCCTACTTAATCTTAAAAATTTCATGAGACACTCTACTGGATTATTTCTAGGTGTTTAATTAGTCAATAAGGATATTTCTGCCTTGTTTCTTTTATTTAATCATATACTTACATGGAATGGTTCTCAGGTAGAGATTATCTCTGATCACTTGCTGCAGTTTGTGGTCAACTGATCCTTTTTGAAACTGAAGGCTCAGGTAATGTCGCAGGTCTTTATTAATGACTTTTCCTACAAAACAAACAAACAAACATGTAACTGTTAGATGTCCATTTAAGTATAAAAGATAGTAACAAATACTTTCAAACCATTTAACCACAAAGAAGAAATACTAAAAAGAATACTAAAAAGAAGATAATACCAAATCATTGTTATTATTACTACAGTATTATTATTAATTCATTTGCAGTACTGGGGGTTGAACCCAATGCCCTCACACTGGGCTACATCCCCTGCTCCCTACCCTCCCTTTTTGGAGACAGGTTCTTGACAGTGCTAAATTACCCTGGCTGGATTCAAACTTGTGATCCTCCTGCTTCTGACTCCTAGATTGCTGGGATTACAAGCATGTGCCACTACACTTCACTAGCACCAAATTATTAAATGTGCTATAATTAAAATATGTACCTGAAATTCAATGTCAGTATAATTTTACATGGTAGGAGAAGATGATACAGGTCATAGAACATGGCAAATATGCAATGTAATCTTAATACCACCTATAAACTTTAAGCTTCCGAATTCCTATCATGTCCCCATTCCTGACCTATCTCTACCAAGCGCCAAGCTCATCAAACTCATTCATATATATTGCAGATATATTTGCAAATTTCAAACAAGCACCTCAAATTTCAGACAGCCAAAATAGAACTTTCACTTCTACCATTCCACAATGTCTTCCCCTCCCCCAGTTTTCCTAGTTTTAGAAAGTAATGGTACCTATCAACTGGTGGAACAATCTCCAAATCTAGAAGGCATCCTTGATTTTTCCTTTTCACTTTTGTACCTAGATTTAATCCATTAGCAACTGCGTCACTTGTTTTTGTTCAATAAGCAATGTGACTATAAAGTTTTGATTATGAATAGGCTTTTTCTTCTACCGGCAATGAATAAGTACTGTAACGTAGGTAAAAAATGAAGTAATATGATTCTATATATATTAGACTTGGATTAGTGGGCCCCTTAAATGCCTGACAGAAGCAACCTCTGAGACCAAGGATTCTTCTATGTTCATCTCTATAAATATCTTTCAGGTTGACCTTCTTTAATAAAAAAGATTCCCCCCTTCTTCAGTATCTCTTTTTGGCAGGGCAAAAGCAGAAGTTGTGTTGTTTTTACGTGTATTGTCTAGGGTCTGAATGTTATCTCTGAACTTTAGAAACACTGATTTCCTGTTTATATTAACACCCTCCCACATCGGTTGTGCTTATTCATACAAATGAGAAAACACCAAAAGAGAGGACTAGAAATGTAATATTATGGAATAATTTTTAAAATGAACTGATCGGTAGTAACCTTTTGGTTTATCTAGCCTTGTCATAAGTATCGTGTTCCAAATAAAACAGAGAATATACTTTAATCACCTAGTCATTTCTTACTCAGTGAGGTGATCTGTTTTGTCTTAGCACTGATCTCTTCCAGTTGCCTGAAGTCTTATGAAACAGTGTTTGAACTACTTTGGTTTTCATTAAGCTCAGCCTTTATCACAGACTCACTGGTATGAGATTTCTACAATCCTCTGTTTACTATTTCTTTGAGATCCCTAATATTCTCTATGTATCTTCCATTTTCCCTAAACATAATAGGAAATCATTTACTGTCTTATTTATTCACATAGTCTAGTCAAGAAAGTGGTGATGGGGAGAAGGCTCTGAGCTAGGGCCCCACTTTGGCCTTTTCAAAGAGCAGAAAGATCTGTGTCACTGTTATGAAGTTTGAGAGGGAGAAAAATAAGAAGCCAGGTCAGAGCTTGCCAGAGTCAGAGCATGTGGGGCCACCTCTGCCCTCACAAGTTTGGATTTTATTTCAAGTGCAACAAAAACTCCCAGCATTCTGGGAGACTGAGGCAGGAAGATCTCAAGTTCAATCCCAGCCTGAGCAACTTAGTGACTTACCAAGATCCTGTCTCAAAAGGAAAAGGTGGGGGCTGTGATTAGTATGTAGCTCAATGTAGGGGCCCTGGGTTCAATCCCCAGTTGAGAAAGAAAAGTTCAGAGTCATATAAAAACAGTAATACTGGGGCCGGGGATTTAGCTCAGTGGTTAGAGTGCTTGCCTTGCAAGCATAAGGTCCCGAGTTCGATCCCCAACTCCAAAACAAAACAAAAAAAACAGTAATACTGATCTGATTTACATTTTCAATCTCTAGCCACTGTGGTGTGGGAGCAGGAGGAGACCAATATGGATGCAGGGAAGGACTGGAGCTGTAGCTCAGAGGTACAGTGCTTGCTCAGCATCCACAAGGCCCTGGGTTCCATCCCTAGCTGGCTTAGATGAAGGAGTATGAGTGGAAATGGAAAGCGGAGGACTATGTATCACCATGCCTGCTCTGTAGTTCTTTAAAAAAAAAAAAAAGTATAAATATCCTGAATAGGCAGCTAACTATGGCGTTACTGATGGCCAGCAGAAACACTAATTTGAAAAGACACTACTGAGGGTATCTATTTACTAAACTTCTGCCTTTTCTGTATGTTAGTTCACAGAAACTTACTATTTCAAGAGCATGAAAAACATCCACTTGAGGTTAATGTAGTTGCTATTAAACAGATACACAGCTTGGCTGGAAAAGTCTGTAACTGGAATCTTAATCACATAAATATATCCAGGTACTACTTTCATCATACAAATTCCGAGTCAAAAGAACTCA
Organism: Hystrix cristata; assembly: GCA_004026905.1. NCBI lineage: Eukaryota > Metazoa > Chordata > Mammalia > Rodentia > Hystricidae > Hystrix > Hystrix cristata. The sequence goes on along the minus strand of PVJO010017807.1, from coordinate 31,323 downwards.
GAACTACAAATCCTTACTTTCTGAATATATGCAAATTAATATTTACCACCAGTTCTCTCTGAGGAATCACTGTACACAGCAACTGGCTATTATTTGGACAAACCTACAGCATGCTGGCATGGGTTGGCCATGCAAACACCTGTAAATCAGTCTAATAACCCACATTTCATCATCTATTTTACAAAGAGACTTTGTCAGTTACTTACTAAAGTCAAGATAAAATATGTCTTTACTGTTCTCTAATTTAGTAATTAGTAATTAGAGAACAGGAAAGACAAAACTAAAAAAAAAAATGAAATGAAAGCGGTTTGGTATGTCTGTTCTTATAAACTCACAGTGAATCATGGTGATTGTTGTAGTTATCATTTAAAATGTCCCCCAAAAGGCTCATTGTGTTGACGGCTTTGTTGCCGTCAAGAAGTGATTGGGTCATGAGGGCTCTAATGTCATTAGTAGATTAATCCATGGATGAGATTTTAATTTCATGGCCTTCCTGGTAGGTGATGGAAACTGGACGTAGAGCCTAGCTGAAAGGAGTAATGATGGGGGCATGACCTGGGAATTACCTCTGTCCCCAACACTTTCCTCTCTGGCTCTTCCCCTTTATCTCTGCTTCCGCACTGCCATAAAGTAAACAGCTTTGCTCATTACATTCTTCTGCTATGATGTCCTCACCTCAGTCCCACAGCAATGAAACCAGTTGACCACAGCCTGAAATCTCTGAAATCAGGAGGTCAAGAAACCTTTCTTCCTTTAAACTGACTTTCCCAAGTATTTTGTCACAGTGTTAGAAAACTAACACAGTGATCATTCCACTCTCTCTAAACATTTACATTGAAATAAAATCTCTTCAAATTTTGCTACAGATTAGTTTACGTTAGAAAATTGGGCTTGAGCTTTCACAGTCTACTTTTATTCCTTTCTGGAAGTGGGGGCATTTGTCTCTCTTCAGCCTTCTGGTACCTCCTACATTCTCCATTTGGAAAAAATGCTGACAATAACCCTGAAACCTACATGGGTCTCTTTGGCTCCTGGTAGGCAATTCATCTGAGTCTTCAAAATTTAAATTCATTTAAACTGATACTCTATCATTTTTTGATTTAACTTCTCCTGTTTCAGGTTGCTTATCTAACCTTTTACTATTGGAAAAGCAACCCCTGTACTTCAAAATTATACTAGAAGCAAAACAGGAGTGCTATAGACTAATCTGTCTATAAACAGCAAGCAATAAGATTATCTTCTTCAACAGTTAACCTCTTCCTTCTTGTTGCTCTTGCTCCAAACACAAATTTGAATGCTCTTTGTGCTCTTAGAAGCATCTTAGCTCCTTTTAAGCTTTGGCCTTTGTTATGGCCTGTGTTTAGATGTTGCCCCAAAGCCCCACATGGTCATAGGTGAGGCTTTTTCAGAGGTGGTTAGATCTAGAGTATGTGATTACTAAATTAGTCCACCGACTGGTTTGGCATAATTCTGCTGGGATCAAGAATGTGATACTAGGATTAAGGGCACTAGGATTAAGGCTGGGAGTGCCACCTGCCCCATGGGCAGGTAGCGTGGATAAAATATGAGGGACAGAAAGGAGCTTGTTGATCACGTTTGCTTGCTTTCCTGCCATCTATCTGCTGTGAACTGTTTCTCCTCTGCAATGCCCTCTGCCCTGCCATCCTACCTTGGAGCCAGCCAACTGTGAACGGAAACCTTTACAAACTGTGAGCCAAAGAAACCTTTCCTCCTTTAATTTTGGGTGTTGAGTATTTTGTCTTAGGAATTTAAAAAGTAACTAAAACATCCTTTAAAAAGAAAATTCTTTTGTGTTTATTTCTTAAAGTCTACTTAGCACTATGTAAACTATGATGCTTATGTGCTCCTTTCATCTATCAATCTCACAGATACTTTAAGAAACCTGGAAAAAAAAAAAAGAAACCTGAGCTCTTCACAGTGTTCTGCACATACATAAGAATTTCTATGCACAATTGTTCTTTTAGAGATGTCTAGTCTTGGAACTATACCTATTGATGCTATAAACCTTTTTTTTTTTTTTGTGACAGGGTTTCACTCTGAACTCACAGCTTAGCCCAGGCTGGCCTAGAACTCCTGACCCTTCAGTCTCAAGCCTCCTAAGTGCTGGGACTGCAGGTTTGCTCCACTATGCCCAGCATATGCTATAAACTTTTAAATTCCATAAACTTTTAAAACTGCTTTCCTCAAAGGCAAAGGATATGCATAATCATGTCCTAGTTCCTTACTGCAATATCCAAAAGACAACCTGGTGACCTCCTCTGAAAACACTGTTCAATAAAGCTAACTCAACACAATTTATGTTACTAAGTACAGAAGCAGTTTCCCATTAGACCTAGACTGAGAATAGCAGTGTGTCTTATGGCTTCCTGCACCTCCTGAACTCCACAGCAGCAAGGGAAGACTCCATGAAAGTGCTGAGAAAGACACACACAAGCTGAATGCCTGATTGGCTCTTCGGCTCAGGGCAGAGGGTTCCTAAAAAAATAAAGCAAACCAAATTCTACTTGTTTGTATGAATTAGTCACCTTTTCATTGCCGAGACAAAATACTTGACATACATAATGTAAAGGAATAAAGGTTTGTTTTGGGTCATCGGTTCTGAGATTTCAGTCCATGTCAGCTGGCTCTAAGGCAGACATACCATGGCAAAAGGGCACAATGGAGGGAAGCTACTCACCTCATGGCAGCCAGGAAGGAGAGTGAGCAAGAGCTGAGAAGAAGGTGAAAGGACAGGAAATCCCCTCCAAAGGCATGTCCTAGAGACCCACTTCCTCCAGCCAGGCCCCACCTCCTCATACACTGTTCAGCTATGATGTCATCAGTGGGTTACTCCAGGATGGGGTTACCACCCTCACAAACCAGTTGCTTCTCTAGGCATCTCTTATGCCAATCAAGTTGACAGCCAAGATTAACCACTGCATTTGAAATATAAGTCGCACTTACAGGACTTTTCTACATACTCAGTAGCTAAACATTTCACAGTAAAATCTATAGCATAGAAGTTATTAAACATACCTCATGCATTGTTACACCTAAACATTCGTCAGCTACCTGAAGGCCAACACCTGGTTTGTTTTCACTGATTTAGTCTTAGCATCTAGCACAAAGAATGAGTGAATCAGCTTAATTTTGTATTTCAATTGCTCATTTGACCCTCTCCATCCTTGAACACATAAAATTTAAGAAGTTGGGAAGAATTTAACTGATAAAACAGATACAGCTTTAAATAGGTTATATACAACTATGTCTTAAACAATGAAACTGATTTTGACTGTCAAAATGCTACTGCAAATTCTTTATTAAAATGGCAAGCTCTTACACACCTTTTAAAGTACTTTGAAGTTATAGTTTATATACCAAAATCTCAAATTCTCTTATTTATTAACATTCTAAAATGTATTCACAAAATGATATTTTGTCTGAGATATAAAACAAAGTTAAGTTAAGACAAAACTACTGTCTTTTGGCTCCACTAGGAATAACAAGTGTACAGCAGGAGAAAAAGCCAACATGAGAAGAGAAAAGAAAATAGAGAATATTAATGACTAGGACCATTATTTTAGAATTATTATTATTAATGTATCCTCATAACACGCTGTATGTTTTAACTCACTCATCATGACAATCTTTGAAGTAGGTGTTATTATTATCCCCATTTTATAGATAAGAAGCTGAAGAATAGAGAGGTTTATTCAACTTGGCTAAGGTTACACTGCTAATAAGTGGCAGACCTGGAGTGTGAACCCATCAATCTGGTTTCAGAATGTGCATTCTTAACAGTGTAAGGATCGTGCTAGAGTGTCCTTCTCTGGATATGGGTATATGTGTCTGTCTTTTGACAATTCCTTCTTGTGCATAAGGTTTTAAAGTAGAAGCCTGCTCTTTCGTAAGAGCCTGCTTCTCAATGAAACAGTTAAATCTAGTCATTTCTGAGTCCTGAGTAGTAGGCACTTGAGAGTAAAACACCGAATGAGAATAAACCTAAACAGAACTTAAATACTAAGAGGGACAGACATGGTGGGGAACAGCTGTAATCCTAATTATTCTGGAGGCTGAGGCAGGAGGATCACAAATTAGGCCAGCCAGAGCAATTTAGTAAGATCCCCATCTCAAAATAAAGAATGAAGAGAGCTGGGAAGTGTAGCTCACTGGTAGAGTGCTCCTGGATTTGATCCCCAACAACTTCCACCCAACACACACACTGCCTCAGAAGGAAGATGAATATTGATGAAGAAATTTCAAACATAGGAACATTATTAAAAAAAGAAGTAGAGAGCACTATGGAAGTCTATTACCTTGATCCTAATTCTGAAGCTGAAAGAGAAACAGGTGCTAGCTAGGCATAAAGGGGGTAGGGAAACCATGGTAGTGAGGGCAAGAATACACAGGTATTTACTTGTGAGAAAGAAGAGTGGAGCAAAGAACTGAAAAATACCCAGTACAGCTGGCTCTTACAAAGTGGAAAGAGTTCACACAGCTGAAACAAAGAGTTCCAGGGACTAGCATTTAGTAGAACCTTGTAACAATACCATAATTCAAAAAGAATACTAAGGAGCTCAGGTCTAATAGCAAAGCCCTTTTTAACTGCTATATGCTAACAACTATGGACACATTCTTTCTAGCTACCTCTGTCCTCTATACTTGTGCTCAACTGCTGTTTATGATTTCTATTCTATATTTAATCTGTAAGAGTACACCTAAGCTTATACCTTTAGAAGGCCTACGTCTGCACAATCTAAGTATGTCACTCTCATTACAGGAAAGCAAGAACTTAATGAATTTTAAAATAATTTATATAATTAAATTCTTGTCCAGTCCCAAGTGTGAAAAGCATTAAATACTCTGGAATCTCTTGAGCCATTTCAGTTTTTAAACATAGGCAGTTTTCACTACTCTCCCAACTTGAGTTTGCAAAAACACATGAAGCAGCCAGGCAATGCTGCTATCTTCTGCATTATATTGCAGTCACTTCTCACCAGTCAGAAGAAAGTCTCCTGCTAACAGGGGCCACATTCTTTGTCTATATCACTAATTCTGGCAAAAGTGCAGGGAAAGTGGGAGCATCTGCTTTCCATAGGCTCCTAGAAGCATCCATTATAACTACATTAGTTAGATTTTATCTATTGACCCTGATCCCCGCACTGCTGAATTTTAAAGTCAAATCTACTTCTGCACACATACATCATCTAAGAAAGTTTTTTCCTCTCCCTCCTTTTTTTCATCTTCTCCCTGTTCCCCTATCTACTTTGCTTATTATTCTTTAATGCACTTACAATCAGAACAACTGGAAGCATTGTTAGAGAAAGAACTTTTTGGTTTAATAAGTTTACACATCCGAAAAAATACCTGAACTCCACCAAACTGAAAATAACCATTCTTAAAAGCATATTATTATGTAGAATCCCATACTAATGCAGCATGGAAATTTATTCATAATTTTCTCAAATTATGTATAAACAAAAAATCCCATCATTATGCTGTATTTGTATGGTTTTTATATGCTTAAATACAGCAAGTATTTCTGTATATGATATATTTACAAATAACAATAATTTCTCTGGAAAATTCTCAGACAAGTTGCTAGGGATGAGATGTAGACAGAGTTGGTGCCCCAGAGAAAAATGCTGTTGTACCTATATACATGTATTCTCATTTTGAAGGTAACTACACCAGGCCTGTTAACACTCTGCCCTTCTGTTCTCTCCACATCCAGCTGCTTCCCACACTGGTTTCAGTTCTGTGTCTACTGTACCGCATCTCGCCTCACAGCACTGTGTACATATAAACACTGTCAGAGCAAGAGGACTGCATGCCAACCACTCCCACCTGCTCTTTGAAGGCAAGCTCCAGGGCTCTGGAGTCTACATGACGAAGGTTCTGTGCTCACCACTCCTCCACGTTGGTGCTAGCCATAAACACTGGGGTAAATATCTGCCTCCCTCACTGGAGCCTAAGAGACTGTGTGTGTGTGTGTGTGTGTGTGTGTGTGTGTGTGTGTGGCCAGGAGCCATACGTTGTTCATTTTGGAAACCTCCAAAATATCTAGTATAGTGCTAAATAAATACTCAAACATACAAAGTGACATTTTAAATAATGTGACTGCTACACTGACAAAGTTTTTAACTATATTCATCTTAGACACTACTATACTCCTCCAAGACACAGAAACTCTTTCATTAAGCAGCATCATTAAAAGCAACATTTTGAAATATACAGAATGTGATCAAATGTTCATGATATAAATGAAGAAAAGCAGGTTACAAAACAGCATAACCAGTGTGAACTCAAACTGAAGTACATCTGAGAATACACAAATTTTTAAAATGTAAGCACACATAAAACAAACTCATACTTAAACAGTGACAATAAAGTATTCCAAGGTATAGAAGCTAGGTGAATAAAAATTCTTTAAAAACCCTTTTCTTCATAGTTTTCATAATTTCAAAAGTGAAGAACTATTATTATTATGAGAAAGATTTTTATAAATTAGAAACCGTATTTTCAAAAACTGCCCTTCAAAGGTCATTTGAAGGAAAAAGCCTAACAGAACATTATGACAAAAAACTTGCAAAATTCTACATCAATCTGATACTACTAGTGTTAAGTTTGCCTCTAGTAGGTCATCTTCAAAACAAGTATTATTTCTTACCACACCTGCATTAAAAAGCTGCCGTCTTTTTCTTGTACCTGAAACTCTCCACTGGTAAGCTATAAAACTAAAATCTACATTTGAAAATAAGAAAATTATTTACATAAGGCACAACAAAATAATACAAATTTCTTTTTAAAAGTCATAAATCAGGAAGATTTAAAGTACAATGGAAACTTCCTACCAGAACAGAGTGGAAACAAAGAATAAATCACCAAAACGGGTTCCTTTTCTAAACTTCTTGTTTTCTAAACTCGTTGATCAGATCATGTAGATTTAGTTTTTTTAAAAAACTAGTAATTTAAAAGTGTCACCCGGAGGCTATTTACAATTTTTTTTGTGACACTCACTTCAGGAATCATTAGCAAGCCTGTCATAACACCAGATAACTAAGGCCTGGTTGGCATGCCAATAACTGAGTCATAACATTTCATCCTTCTGACAGGATGGTACAAAGCCATCTAGTGTACCCTGCCCCCTGTCATTTTCCCTGGAAACAGGATAACTGGGTTCAGTAGTCTCTGCAAATCAAAGTTATGTGCTTCAACGGAATGTCTAAGACTTACGCTGGAAGATCTCTTACAGATATTTCACTACAACAGCTGATAAAGAGACAGCTGAAAGAAAATATGTGATTACCATGCTTATACAGAAAAGATGACCATTAGGGATGTCATACTGTATTTTAAGAGGATTCATTATGCAAACAATTTCAACCTCTGAGTTCAGGCAGTAGGCTGATATATGGTCTCTTTACCTCTAGTAGTTTTTTTTAAACAGAAATTTATGCTAATACATAGAAATTTTCTAAAGTAGATAGTTAAGTGACCTAAAAATTGTATTTCACATCGAAAGTAATTTGACTCCAGGGAGAATCAACACTTATTCAACAAACAAAATAATTTAAGTATTTTCACATTTCCATTTCTAATCTCTATGTTTAATCAACTCATTTAAAAGACATTTTTATTATCCTTACAAAACATGGTTATCTAAAATATCAGAAGATGAATCAGAAGAGAGTCTTCTAGGCAACACAACCATATAAGTCACTTTTACAAAAAGCTCTCTCTCCATCACAGAACAAAATGAGGACATAAAATCAAAAAGAAGGAAAGAAAGTTAATCTCTGTCCATTCAAAGTATCAATTCCAAAAAAATACAAAACAACTTGGTCCACACTGAGAATGCTAGATATAACATGCAATTCTCTGGTCCGTAAGCCTAGCACAACTGCAAGCCTTAAGTGCCAAAAACAGTTTGGAAGGCCACAATGATACCCCCAGCCGATCATATGAGATCTTAGAGGGCAGAGCAAGATTGAAGGAGGAACTCATTGGAGAATATTCTTGTATCCAAGGTTCTTAACTGGGAAGTGTGAAGTTACCAGGCTAAAGCAACTTCAAAGCTGCAGATCTGAGTACCTAAGGATAGAATGGTAAATGTTCATCTACAAATCATATGGTATAAACTGCAATTGGGGGACCATTAATTCCCCATCGGTTCACCCTAAAGCAAAGAGAACCAAATGAAACCACTGCCTTCATTCCCCAAATTTCTAACATGCAGGAGCACGTTAGAAGACAGAAATATTCACAGAGAAAGAAAGTGCCCTATACGTAGCTGCTCTTGGTTCTAGGTTCCTTCCTAGGCTCTACCTCTTCAGATTTCTGAATAAACAGAGGCTGTATATAATCTGTAGCAAACTGGAGGTAAGAGCCAAATGGAACCAGGATACCCTGGAAAGGTAGTCAAGAAATAACACTGAGTAGAGAAGAAAAATATGAGAGAATGAGATTTAACATCAAAAACTATCCTTAGAAAACACCTTATATTTGAACCTTAGAAAATACCAGATTAAAGAATCATCTACAAATTATTTTGTTTTGAAAAAGCACAAAGTACTGTCTAGAATAGGCATGTTAGCCAATAATTGTTTCAAGAGATAATCTGATACAGCTGGTAAGAGAAAGAAAAAGGAAGAAGGAAGAGGGGAGGAGAATGGGAAGCAGCAGCAAAGTGACAAGATATAGTAATTATTCCTTGGAGTGCTACTTCACAATTGCCTCTGTTAGATATCTCTGTCCAACAATCTTTCAATGATGGCTTGGAAAAGGTGATTCAGTACATGCTTAGGTTATGGGATCACAAACATACACAGAAAGGTTGGGGTAAACAATTTTGCACAGACCCAAAATACAACATATTTCAAGTGAGATGGAAGGGAGGTGGAGGTGATATCTGGAAAAATATGTCATTCAAGTGTCGACAAAACACTAAACGCATAAAGATTTTAAACAAATTTTTCATGGAACAGTGAACAAAGCAATGTTTCTTTTGGTGCTGGGGATTGAACTCAGGGCCTTGTGCTTGTCCGACAAGCACTTGAGCTAAATCCCCAACCCTCAAAGCAGTATTTCTAAATTATTTTAAGTGTATGTATAATTAAACTAGGAATCAGAAGTAGAAATTTGATTATATCCTTAAAAGTTTAGATTCATACTTTCTAATCAAAAAGATATTTTTCAAAAACATGTCTTTTGGGAATTGTGGCACAGTCTAACAGAAGAGCTCATGGACAGTAACTGACAAAATCTATGTGGGGCAAGAAATATTTCCACGCACTGCTGATGAGGGTATAAGTTGGTACAACTTCCTGACAGGCATTTTGGCCAAGTCTATATCCATAACACATACATGTATGCCCTCTGAAAAAGACCTGTACAGAGGTATTATTCACACAAATAAAAATACATATGAGGAATGCTTATCACAGCATTATTTACAAGGAAATTAAACATCCAAGTATGGGTAACTGATGATTAACAACAAAAAAATGAAACACAGCTTTGATTACTGATACATAATGGTATCTAACCACACTGTTGAGCAGAAAAAAAAAAAAAAACACTGCAGAACAGCACTAGTGCACAATGCCATTTATGAAACCTGCACTCATATTTCTTATATATGAAACTTGCACACATGTTTCTTACGTATGTATGTAAAAAATATATTCTAACATGCTTATTCCTAAGAGGTAAGACACTGAAGACTTTTTATTCTCATTTTCAGTATTGAGAGTTTAAAAAAGTCAAAAACATCATTTTCTAGAAATTAATAAAGCATATCCTCCCTCCTTTTTCTTAAATGTTTAAGAACTAGAACACAAAATAATCTTGGAGGTAAGCTATTAAAACAGGAGAGGAAGATAACCTTGGCTAAGTACAGCTGGGTGCCATTCCAGGCTTCAGACTAAACAAATTAGGCTAAAGAGTCAATCCTGGTTGACCTAGGCCTGTAATCTGACTACTGAAATGAACAGTGGGGGGACCTTTCCCAGGTCACTTACAGGAATGGTTCCTGAACCTAGGCTGAGGGATCAAATAGACTATTAAGTAATTTTGGTTTAGTTACTATAAGATCACCTCTTAAGATTTAGTAAATATGTACAAGAAAACATGAACAGGAGAAAAGCAATAGCCTGACTCCAATAAAAATACATCTCATGGAACAGGAAAAAAAAGGAAGACTATATGAAAGAGGTTAACTTCTCCCTTAAAATAAATAAAACATGAGGATAATAAAATACAACACATTTGTGCTAGGTACTGGGCACATAAAAGTCACAAAATAGTACTGCTCTTGGTGTCACAGAACGTGCCCTGGTTCACAGTATCATAGACAAGTACAAATGAATAACTACAAAACCCAATTAAGAAGTATGTACAAGATTACAGGCGCTTGTATCCAAGAGAAAACTGTGTCTGGTGGGCGTGGCCAGGTAACAGGCTGGAAGTGTGCGTGGGGAGGATGGGATGCAGAGCACTGTGGGCCTTCTAGACAGGGGAGCAGCTTGTTGGGTGGTATGGGGGTCAGACCTGCAAATAATTCTGGCAATGACAAGGACTATGGAGATGAGGAGAACAGTGGTAGGGCACCAAAACCAGAACAGGATAAATTTAGTCACACTCAATTAAAACTGGTGGTAGAAGAAGTATGAGAAGAATCAGCATAGCAGAAAATTGGATTGGTGAAGTAGGAAACAGATTCGAGAACCACTAAACATGACAAATTAACCAAGATTGAAATGAGTGAATGCTCACAGATTTGCAGATGAAGTACTGTGATTCAAACTTTAAATTACAGATATTTCCAAAGGAAAAAAGAATGAAACAATAAGAATACAGTATAAAAAAATTTGAAAAATCAGAAAGATTGGAAATTGAAAGGTTTTCCAGTCCCAAGAAAGAGAAAACTGACAGCATCATAAAGACACAAATTAAAAATTTTCAGTTTTTTTCTTCTTAATTAGGGGGTGGGAGGATCTCACTAGATCCTATGGATTCACTAGAAACCATATTTTGAATGTTGATCTTTTCCCTGGTCAGTGATCTGCAGTATGATACTCTCCTATGACACCGAGCAGTGGTACTGAGCTGGAGCGCCCAGCCAGCCACATGAGACAAGGGTAAGTAACTGACATTCCACAGTCTCCTGTGCTGCTAAGCTATGCTGTTCAGGAGCTTAGCTATAAAGTAGTACATTATCGGCTCATTATATTTCCAATTTATGATGGGTTTACATAATTCAAAAAGCATCTGTAACATAACTCCTCTGCACTTTAACGTCACTTAACATCAGGCAACTTTGTTAAAACTGAATTCAAAATTAAAATCAAGTCCACTTTTTCTGCTCTTGAAGAATACTATCATAGTTAAAAGGGAAATGAGCAGATTAAAAACAATTATTGAAAATTATTCTTAGTGATCAGGATTTTTAAAGAATCAGACGTCATTATTTTAGAAGAGACCCTAAACAAATTTTCTAAATTGGCAAATAATTATTATATAGTTGCTAACAAGAAGATTATGGGTGACTTTGCCTTGTCTTTAAATTTCTGTCTTAAATGTTGTTACTATTTTTATAATTTAAAAACACGAAAACAAATATGTAGGCATACTTTATAACTAGAAACTGAAAAATAAACAATTATGTATAAACTAAAAGAATTAACAGACATAAAAATAAAGTTTAATGTTCAGTTTTGTTTTTAGGAAACTGTTTATATATACCACAAAAACTGAAGTGGGGCATGGTGGCATGCTTATAATCCCAACTACTCAGAAGGGTTAAGAAAGTTCAAGCCCAGCCTGTGCAATGTAGCCCTTTAGGAAGACTCTGTCTCAAAACAGAAATGGGCTAGGGATGTAGGTCAGTGTGAAGGCCCTGGGTTCAATCTCCAGTACCACACATACACACAAAAGATGATGAATAAATGTGATACCAAAAAAAAATCACTTTTCTCCTATAAAAATGAAACAAACCATTTTTCTTATCAAGCATGAATAGTCTTTAAGCAGTAAGGTTATATTTGTGTATAACTATTTTAATTAAATTAATTAGTCAATTCAGTGAAGAAACCTATATAAATGATTTTATTGGTTAAGTCAATGGTTTTTTGGTTTTTTTTTTTTTTTTTGGTGCTGGGACGGAACTCAGGGCCTTGCACTTGGAAGGCAAGTTCTCTAACCACTGAGCAAAATCCCCAGGGAGTCGATGGTTTTTAACTGGGTCTTAATCATGTATGTTATTGTGTAACAATGTATTCCAAAATTTAAAATAACCACTGATGATGTTTCTTTTCACTTTGTAGCAGTGATGTTAAAAATTAAGAATAGCATATCTTTGAAGAGATTTTATGAGCAAGTTCAATGTATAAAATTAGATACAACTACAAAGTCCAATTTGAAAAGCTTTACTTCACCAGTCATAGGTTTCTCAGCTTATATATATGAGGTTGTTTTTGTTTCCCAGTCTGCCTGTAACATACAACCTTATTAGAGGCAAAATGAATTCTTTTAATATTGTGTATCAAGGCTCCACATAAATATGGTCAATTTAGTCAACCCATCTGGGCTTTTTTTTTAAACTACAACTTCTGTTTAAGTATATCTCTTCTTTTATAACTTGAAGAGGGGAAACACCCTCAGAAAAACTGGCAAAATAAACGACTAGGCAGTTCACAGACAAAGAAAGGTAATGACCTGTGAATTCATAAGATGATATTTGTCATCACTCACAAGATAAATATTAACCAAAGCAACACTGAGATACCACATCTCACCCATCAGACTGAGGAAATGATCAGAAATACTCCACTGGAAGGATTCGGGAGAAACAGGCATTCTCATGCTTGCTGGTGGGTACAGTGGCATATCAAGGATGGAGATCACCCCACCTGTCCACCTTAAGGGGGTGCATTGTTTACAGAGAATTTAAGAGTTGGTCTGCTTTCTACCACTGCATGTCAGCAAATCTAAACATATTGGTGATTAAATTCTCCCTGAAAAAAGTCTTGTGTTCTAAACTCTAAATAATTGTTATAGTGACTATTGAGTTTCAACATCATGTAGGCAAGCTTCACAATGGCATATTTTTATTACTTATTTCTCAATTCTGAATTTTATATATAGAAGTTAATGTGATAAACTCCCAGTTTGGCTTCTGATACACATGGATTTAGTTAAACATTCATTTCAGAAGTTAATTTTGTAATGTTTTGAAATTATTCAAGCTTCTTTTGAGCGTAGTTCATATATCTAGCATCTGCGATACATATAATTCTGCAACGAAACAAAAAAATAAACAATACAGCTGTCTATTATTTCTCTTTTCTAGGTTATCTCCTGCCTCCCTGTAGGAAGTTTTAGATGAGTGAATCAGTCACAAAAATACTTGCAGACAGCCAGAATCAGCAGTCAACAATGAACAATAAAACACAAAAAATTTAAGCTGTTACTTAAACAACAGTACATGGAAACAGTGGTTAAGGTAATTAAGTACACAACAATATAATGTAAGGAAGTAGGCATTTACACAGAAAAAAATTTTTTTTGAAGAATTCTAGGGAAAGACAACCAAAGATGCTGCATTTGCATTCCTAGAAGAAACCAAAAGGGAAATGTTTATCTGAGTGCCTAGTTAGTTATAAACTAGCGGATCAGATAGCATCAATGTTTACCACAATTTGGCCATTTTCTATATTGTACAGAAAAAGAAAAAGTTTAGAAGTTTTTTTTAAAAAACAAAATGTAAAATGAATTTTCTGGTGAAGTTATCTTAGTAAACATTCTCTGTAATTTAATATTTACATTTTTATTTTTATTAGCATGATCATATATTCAACATTGTATGAAAGAAAAGATAATGTTTACATCTTATTTCTACCCACTGTTACATTTTATGATTAGTATTGGAAACAATTTTGTCATATAGAGAAGGAATGTATTAAATAAATTGCCTGCCTCAGGCATCAAAAATGATATAATCAGTGTGGAAGATGCACTAACGAGAGTTAGAAGTAGTTAAAGCTAGAGACTAGCTCCCCCACTCAGCCAAATTCATCAGCTGAAACCTAAACCTAAAGGTCTTAGGAGGTGTGGCCCTCAGGAGGTGATCAGATCAAGAGGATAAGCCCTCACGAATGGGATTAGTACCCAAAAGAAAGAGACCGCAGAGAGCTCCCTTGCCCTTTCTACCAGGCGAGGATACAGCCAAAAGGTAGTCTTCTGCCTTTCTGTACCAAAAGACGTTGGTACTTACCAGGCATCCCATCTGCCAGCACCTTGATCTTGGACTTCCCAGCCTCCAGAAATGTGAGAAATGTTATTTCAGCATCTAGTCTATGGTATCTTTGTTATGTATTGTTAGTGGACTAAAATAGCTACATAATAACAAACAGAAATACCAGGAGATTAAGAAAGAAATTAATAAAAATGGTTACCACGTGGTGGGGATGGTGAAAGGAGTAAGGTATAGGGTAGAGACAGACAACAAGTTGAACTTCTCTGACTTCATTTTATGACTGTATAGTTTGAAACCTGAACCAACAAATGTTTTATACGTTCAAGAAAATACAGTAAATGAAAGATTTTAATAAGCAAACTTTAACTGGAAACAAGAAGATATGAACTTAATTTCACACCAAATTGGTAATATAACCACAAGAAAACTGCAACAAAAAAGTACTTCGAGTCCCTTTTGAACAAAGTACTATGACTATACATCAAGCCTTTAAATTTATGTCCTAGTTTATAGGAATTACAAAGGATAGAAGAACATTTTTTTAAAATAAGAAGTTGAAAATATAGAATTCTTTAGTAACACAGTATTAAGTAATTCTAGCAATATGTACTTAAACAGGACACATAATGTACAAAAAGACTTAAGAACTCATTTTATCCTCTGCTATTCTGCCAGTCAGGAATCAATTTTACATCTTTTTATTTCCCTCAGTCAAAAGCAAAATGGAGAAGAACCCAGCAACATCTCCATGTTAGCAAAGTAACATCTCTACAGTTTTCGGTTTTCTCAATAGCCAAGAAATTTTCTTCCATCTGATTGCCTATTTTACCTCAGTCTAGTTAATGTAAAGTTGTAAATGTAAAGTAGTAAAGTTATAATGAATATTCCAATACTTTCTAAACCCTCCACTTGGCACCAATATTTATACCATGGTGTTTTATTTTTACTTTTCATTGATATATAATAACTGTATGTATTTGATGTACAATGTGATGTTTTGATAGATGTATACATTGTATAATGGTTTAACTAGAATAAATAGCATAATTATTAATTTAAACGTGTATCACTGCTTTGTGGTGAGAACATTCAAAATTCTTCTGCTCTGCATTATTGTCAACTATGTCACCCTGCAGTCTAACACCAGAACTTACTCCTCCTTACTGTAACACTGTACCCAATCACCAATCTCTTCCCATCCCTTCACTCCCTGGGCCACTTGAAACCACTGTTCTACTCTCAATTTCTACGAGACCAACATTTTTAGAGTGGATCATATGACATTTGTCTTTCTGTTTACCTTGTCTTTTTACCTAATAATGCATTCTTAAAGACAATACAGCCCCACTGCTTTGGGCTTGTGATGGCAACTCTTGGTGGATTATGTGGTGGTGTAAAACTGCTCACCTCATTGCCAGGAAGCCAAAAGAGAGGAAGAGGAACACACTAGAGCCCTCACTCCCTTTTGAGGAAACACCTCCAATGGCCTGAAGACCTCCCCCTAGACCCTACCTCTTAAAAGTTCCACCAACTCCTAATAGTACCAAGCTGAGGACCAAGCCTTTAATTCATGGGCCTCTGGGGGACACTTGAGAGAGGCTTAGTAATTTGCCAAAATCCACAAAACTACTAAGTGGCAGTTAGGACTTGAACCCCAAGTGTTTAAGCTCTAATCCAGTGGTGGCGAACCTACGGTATGCACGCTGCAGCAGGCTCTGTGTTTTCACTGAAAGCTCTAAAAGGTTAGCCATCATTACTCTAGTCTATTTTCCTTAACGAATACATTACTCTTTTTTTCTTTATCTTTTTTTTTGGGGGGGGGAGATGAGGAGAGGAGAGGAGACCTCACTATGTTGCTCAGGCTGGCCTTAAACTTAAGCTCAAGGGATCTTATATCATAGAATTCTTATACCTCCTGAGCAGCTGGGACAACAGATAGATGCTACCATGCTCAGCTAAACTAACTCATTAAAACCTCCGCCTCAATTACTATTATATATCTACTAAATATTTCTCAAACATATTCAGTTCTTTCCATTTCAACAACCACAACCCTAATCCAGGTCACTACCTTCTTTTATCCAATTAAACCAAGAACCTCCTAACTGGACTCCCTGTCACCAGTCTTATTTTCTAATGTAGCCAGCGTGATCTTCCCAAGGTACAAATCTGATCACATTACACCCCTGCTTTTGTACATAACCTCCCAATGGCTTCCAAATGAATTTAGAATAGCATCCAAATCCTTTAATGTGGCTCATAAGACCTCCAGCTTTCCTCTTCACCCACATCTCCTGCCACTCCACAGTTTCCATACTCTGTACCCACTGTAATTCCTATTCCTCCAATGTTAGGTTCTCTCCTGTTCCTAGTGGTTTTATGTGATGATCATTTTCTCTGGAATACTTCTCCCCACCCCCGTCCATTGGCTTGCTGTCTCATACACCTTCACACCTACATTCAAATCTTTGCATGGATAGTATTTCTTTGAAGAATCCTCCCTGATCTCCTAATTCTATATAATGTGCCCTTCTTGTTTGCTTCCCTAGGACTCCATAATCCCTTTATCACATATACCCACATGCCTTATCATATTATACTAACTGCCTAATTACAGTACTTATCTGCCTCAGTCCAGCATTACAAATGTCAGGAGAACAGGAAGAACTTATGGTAGCAAGAGCATGACAAAAATGGAAAAATTAATAAAATGTAATAAAAAAATAAAGCCTTTGTTAAATAAAACAACCTTTTGGTCTAATCATATTTTCTTCTTTATAAACCTAATCTTCTGGGAAACTACTCAAGACATTTATTTTTAATGATTTTCTATATTATCCAAATTATCTCTACTTTTCATTTATCTTCTCAAAACTTTGAATTATAAAAGTGAAAACTAGAGAGAAGAAATAGTTTAGCAAAGTCTGCTACCTTTTAATCTCTACATGTACTTTTCAAAAGCACACTTTACAAAGCAATCACCCCAGATGCTTCAAAAATGTCAATGTCATGAAGAGACCAAAAAATAAAAAGGGCAGGAAGACTAGTCTTAGATTTGTAAAAAGAGAAAAAGAGAAGAAAAAAGCTATAAAAGACTTTTTTTCTTTTTCTTGTGTGTGTGTGTCTGTGTAGTGTGTGTGTGTGTGTCTGTGTAGTGTGTGTGTTTGAGACAAGCTCTCCCTACGTAGTTCAGGCTGGCACTGAACGCAGGATCCTCTTGCATCAGTTTCACGAGTGCCGGGATTACCAGGTGTATACCACCACACCTGGCTGTAAAGTGTCCTTTTGAAACAGCTGGGGAAATTTAGACATAGTCTATATATTAAACACTTTTGCTGTTTCATTCTTACATTTCTCAGGTGTGAAACAGACAATGTAGTATGTAGGAAAATGTCATTATTAGGAGGTAAGTGCTGAAATATGATGAATGCAGTTTACTTTTTAACAGTTTAATTTAAAAACGAGAGAGAGGAAGAGAGAGACAGAGAGAGAACATCATAATTTTAGACAAACAATTGAGAAGAATTAAGTAAAAATTTATTTTTTAGTCTTTATTCTCTGATTCTCTTTAGTTAAAACTGTCCATTGGACCACTTAGAGATCAGGTCCTAATACACAAGCATAAAATCACGAAAATGGAAGAGTCCCAGACATTATATAATTAGTCAAATATTACTATAAGATGACAGACATCAGTGGCCTTTGGGAGTTTACTGCAAGGGGTTAACAATTTTTTTTGCCATTTTTACCTAAGAAATGGTTTTGTCCTTTTACCATGCCTTCATTTTGCCACTGTGAGGTTCAACAAAAGAAAAACATTTACTCTGGGGCCAAAATTAACAAGTACTTGAAAATTCACATTGAATCCACATCAGACTTACTTATAAAGCTGCACAACATATGCTTAAAAATAGCAGGTAAAGGTTAACAAAGCACTGACTCAGAACCTACTCGTTTTTCAGATTTTATATTTTAGAGTTATTCTTTTTATCTGTCATATCCTCAAAGTAGGTTCTATGTTTGTAATCTGAATTTGTAGTTTAAGAATGCAACAAGAGGACAGATGCTTTACATTATCATTAAGTAAACCACTCAGAAGAGGAAAGAATGAAAAGACAGGCTTAAAAGAAAATTAAGTATATACCCCAAAGCATACTTTTCTTTCTTATAAATGTAATAGACTACTTTCTGAGTAGAAAGAATGAAAAGGACACAAAGAAACTGTAGATGACATTGTAGAGAACAGTTCGTTCTCTCTCTAATTTTCAAATCAAACACTCCCAAATATTTAGATCTTTTTTTGCTGCCACAGTAGAGTTAAACATGACCTCGCCAAGGGCTGAAATTTACAATTAAAGCCAAATAAAGAGCAGTCTTAACAGTTTGTTTTTGAGTCTTTTAGTTACCTTTTGGAATATAAGATCAATATGCCTCAATACTGTAGACGAAGTATGACTTTTTTGTTATTTTCTAAAATCTAACACTGTACAGATAAGAAAATGTTTTTCTTCATGATGACTCCCTTACTCCCACAAATATATATAAATCATGTTCACCCATCTTGTCTTGCCCTAGGAATTGTTTTATTTATTTTTTATGTTTTACAGTGTTAGAAATTAAACCCAAGGACTTGTACATGCTAGGCAAATGCTCTACCCTGAGTCCTTTTTTATTTGTGAATTTTGACACAGTCTTGCCAAGTTGCCCAGGGTGGCCTAGAAGTTACAAATCTGCTTCAGCCTCCTGAGCACCTGTAATTACAGTCCTGTGCCATACCATGCCTGGTCTTGTTTCACTGAACTTAAATGTGGGATTTGACGAGAGGGAAGCATTTAAATGTTTTCAAGTGAAAGCTGCTAACCTCCTCCGTTGAAGAATTAGAAGACTTCCAAATTTACAGAAAAATAGACTAAAGGGTAAACTTAAAAAAGTATCAAACATATTTTTAAAAGGCCAAAAAACTTAAGCTAGGAAGTTCAGCCTCTCCTACACTTGAGAGAGGGATTTGGGGGAAAGGTGTAAAGATGATAATCACACTTAAAAAGGCTGAAGCAGGAGGATCTCAAGTTTGAGTCTAGCCTGGGCACTTAGCGACTTAGTGAGACCCTGTCTCAAAATAAAAATGGAATGGGGATGTAGCTCAGTGTGAAGGCCATGAGCCAATCCCCAGTACAAAAAAGTCATACTTTCTCCATTCACCTCAAACTCCCCAGGAAATCTGTAATTGATTAACTCTTGTCTAAGAAAGTAGACTATATTTCACTGTACTTATGCTGCTCATACAGCTCCAATTTCTACCCTCTTAAGAGCAACGGTCCTCAATTCAACTTCCATTTAAATTTCAGCCCAATTATCAGCTTCATTCGATTATATACCTTTTCTTAGAAATTAAATTTTACAATACTACTATCTAATCAGTTATAACTACCCAGTAAGAAATCTTTCTTTTTGTCGTGGGGGGTGTATGCCTATAATTCCAACACTCAGGAGGCTGAGGCAGAAGGATGGAGAGTTTAAGGCAAACTGAACTACATATCAAGACTGCCTCAAAAACAAACAAACAAACAAAAAACAAACAAAACAACGGAAGGAGAGATCTTTCAGATTAACTGATCTAATCCTTTAACTATACGAAAAACTGAGGCACAGAAAAGATGAAGGACCTACCTAAAAGTGCCCTAGCAAGTTAATACTTAACGTTTTTTTCTTTTGGTGCTAGGAGTTGAACCCAGGGCCTGGCATGTGCTAAGCCAAGTGCTCTACCACTGAGTTATACACCCTCAGCCTATAATTCTTTTTTTTTTTTTTTTGTGCTGGGGATTGAACTCAGGGCCTTATCTTGTGAGGCAAGCACCCTAACCACTGAGCTCAATCCCCTACATAACTTTCTTATAAATTTATTTTCACTTCATCTCCTGTCATATAATTTTAGATACTAGTTCTGAGTTTTAAAGCCTGAAAACTGAAATAAAATATTTGGAGCAAAAGAAGACTACTGTAAGTTGAATTCAGACAGCGAACAGCTCTATTATTTAGCAAAAACTAGGCTAGTGGTTAGTAGAAAGACAGAACTACAACTGTTGCTATTAACACAATCTAAACTCTTAGCCATCAGTTCATTCGAATACACACTGAGTGTGCAGCCTACTCCAGGCCTGGTGCTAAGTGCTGGAGATGAGTCTTCATGCCCATGGAAAAGGGAAAAACTACAAGCTCTTCAACAAAACCTTTCAGGCTGCATGCCGGGGGGTGGGGGGTGGGGGTGCTTCTTTTTTCTTTTAATGCTATGTATGACATTCAATTTACTTGAATATACCTAATAAAGATGTTTTAATCTTTTTTTGAGGGGGTGAGGGGTTAGTAGAAATACGTGCCCCATGAATGCAATTACTCAATGTAGAATACGTCAAATGTTCATAGAGTGATAAGCAAATTTTTATGCAGACAAAACAGAAAAATGTGATCAACCTGAAATTACCTTGTAAAGGCAGAGAAGACAGCTGCCATATAATGAACCGAAATCTTTTAATGACCAAAAGACATAAAAATGAGAAAGTACATACCCATGACATTTGCATAGCAAATACTGGAATTCGATCACACTTGTTTTTAAATTTAAAATTGGTATGCATATTTTATTGGTGACTGAAAGAGGGAAACAACAAACCAGATAATATAAGGCAAAAACGTGTGTTCTTTATTCACACTAAGTATGGACACACTCAAACAAACTGCTTCCAATGACAAGTTTCCAAGAAATCAACAGTTAGTACCCCGAAATGGTGGCTATTTTCTATTTGAGCAAAAGCAAAACACACAAATTGCTCAGACAAACACAAATTTAGATATAATTTAAGAGCATAGCTTAAAGGAAAAATGACTATTCCTTCATTCTCTTCCAACTTGTGTTAGTATATGATCACTCTCTTGGACTATCTAGCTTAGTTTTAAATACTTACTGTAAAGCAAATTATAACAAGGTCTTAATAGGTCATACTCCTGCTCTCACACTAAATTACCAGAATATCCTGAACATACCTTGCTTTGCAACAAAATGATAGAAAAAACAGGGTACTACACTCCTTACACACTTTCACAGCACAAATTCTTTCATAGGGAAAAATGTTTTATTTCTGCATCTGTACCCAATGCAACATCTGAAGGCATATCAACCACCTACCACCCTAAAGGCCCCACAATGGGCACAGGTGGAAGTGGGATGTTATTTACAAAGTTAATGACTTGTCCACACATTTATAGAGTCTCTAGTCTAGTGAGAAAGATATAAACAATTAATTATAATATAAATTATTAATACTGTAACCTCAATTTGAACACATTATTATAAAGATGCAGAGCCCTAGAGATATCAAAGGGTATTTGAGCAGAAAAACAGGAGAATACTCAAGGCAAGAAACACATGTGAAGATGGGATCAAGAAAGCAAGTTTGGAAACACTGAGGAGTTCAATGTGGCTTAATATATGGTGGCTGGGGGAGGATTAAAGGGTAGACTATGAAACTAGAACACTAGGCAAGGCCAGCTTGTTGATGGCCTCTCAGCTCACACTAAAGTTTAGAAATTTTCATCTACACAATGTAAGATGTTGAATATATTTAAGCAGAAATACGGTATGACCAAGATTTTGTGTTCAAAAAGATAATCCACAGTAGCGTGAAAGAGAAACAGTTTAGGTATGTGAAAACTTTAGAAAAACATCCCAATTATTAGTTTATTTTTAGTCATGGTGAAGTCAGAAGTTATTAGCAGACTACTGAAAAGACTAAACAGGTATCTGGTGATTTGAATTATGCACAGCATATTTACATAAGTAAATCCACTTGAAACGCCATGGGGATTGATAATATTATACAAAAAGTAAAAGAAAACAAGTTTGCCCTACCTAAGATTACATTTACTTCACATACATCTGTTTGTCTTAAAAGGTCATTGTCCTTAGGTGTAATAGAAGCATCTTATCAAATATTTATAAAGTTTCTGTTACCTAAGTAGATTTACAATACCAATAATTTGTAGGAGCTTATGGTTTACAGATGTTTGATTTTTTAAAAATTTAACTGCATTTTTTCATATATCAAGAAAAATAGATAACTGATAAGAAAAAATAGATATCAAGAAAAAAATAAATAACTGATAAGCAACAATAACAGAAAACACTAGACACAGACAACCTTTAAGAAGGTTGTCTCATTCTCATGCCACAGAAACTGAGTTTGTACAACAGTGATGTCATTTATATGAAAAGACTGTAACAGGAACCTAGAGGCTGAGCCTGCAGATGCTCAGTGGGTAACTACTGAAAACAGGATAAAGGCTGGCCTCTCTACCTTCATTTTCCCTGTATCTCTTATTACATTAAAACTTCAGTTCAGATTCCTGCTCAGCTCTGCATGTAGGCATGTTAATCACTTTAAGAAGTATGACAAGGGTTATTAGCCCTAAGTTTACCTAGGCTAGCACATCCTCCTTCAAAACTGAGTAAAACAAGGTAAGAGTAAAGCAATTTTCAACATTTGCAGAGACACATAATTGCCAGCTTTTACATCAAGTTCCAGTCCCCACCCCCACCTCCACCCCCAAGCAATGCCTAGAAGTCTTGAATTATTGTCCCACACCTGCAGCTACCTTAGATTCCAGGAAAATTACAGTCTCACAGATCACCTTGTAATAAGGTCAACCCCCAAGGGGCAACAGTTACCCTAAAACAGGAACTAGGCCAGCTCCCAAAGCAGGAGTATGGTGGCGACCAAATGGCCCTCAAGTGATGGTGGCTCTACCAGGACCAGCCCTAAAATACCAATCAACCAGATGGCAATCTGACCAGGATTACCTATGCTGTCAACTATGCAAATCTCCAACCCTTGCCTTGCTCATCTTTTCTATATAACCCTAAAGTTTCTTTCAGCCCCTCAAAGACAGATTAAACCTTTCTGTCATTCCCAGCATGGTCATGCTGATTAAATTGCCTTTTCCTGACATTTGCCACAGCTGTCTCTCTAATCTGATCAGTGTTATGGGACAAGTGGCCAAGCTTGGTCTGCTGAGATCCCAGAGCCAGGACTTTTACCCCAAAACTCCAGTAATAAGATAACTGGAAAGTATTTATTAGTGATGACAAAGTGAAACTTTATTCTAATTTCAGCCAAGAGAATTTATAATAAGTTAAAAATAACTATGCATTCACTCTTTTTAGGGTTGATAGTGAATTTTTAAAATAGTTTTTTAAAATGAGCATGTTTTTGTTATTTTGGGCTGGGAAAAATTTTTCTAGACCTCAAAATGGTAATCTGAGAACAAAAAAATCCTTATACCAAGGACTTAGGCTAAGTATACAAACAATATAACAGCAAATTCCTCACAAAAACTCTCTTGCTTAATGTTAGGATTGCCTAAGTGAAAACGGAATTGTTTCTAAATAATACCATCATTTTCTCACTTTGTATAATTTCTTCCTACTCACTTTTAGAAGGAAAAAAAGCAAGAAAAATATGTCCTCCACCTAATTTATGCATAATTGTTTTCCTATTTTAAAATAGCAATGACAATATCCAACAAAGGATCCTGAGGGTTTTTTAAGAACATCAATCATTTTCTCAGTGGGGAGGAATGATGTAGGATAAGTACAGATCAATAAAGCTTGAATGTTTCCCTTTGCTTTGGTCCCATTCTTCCACTAGAGAATACTTTCTGCATACATAAAAGTGTGATATAGGTACGTGTAAAGGAACAAGGAAAAGCACTAGATATTTATCAGTGATCAAGGGAGGGGAAAGCACACCTGTCCCATCTCCCCCCCCCCCCGTTCTCAAGCCAATTCCTTTCTTTTGACACCTCCCATAGTTATCAGAAACAAGCTTGGCTGAGTTAGGAAACTGATTAATTGCCCCTAAGCAAGTTCAGTTAAACAAGGTGAGCTGTGATAGCTTTATTTACCACTTCAGTGGACTTTTGGGCCTGTGAGAAAAACAGTGAAGAAACTAGCCAGGCTTCAAAACAACCTGGATTGCAGAGGGATTAAGACCTGGACATAGAAGCTCGAAAATTTACCCTTAAGATTTCTATCTTTCAGTCCACAATCTATCTCTGGCTCTCTTTCCCCTTGACAAAAATACTCAATGTGCACTGCCTATGTTTACATACCGTGTTTTTCTTTTTAATTTGTACTTTTTCAAAACTTAGCAGGAGTAAAAAGAGAACTAACTGAAAATTTAAATTCCAATTAATTTTGGAGATGGTATGGTTGCCAATTTGGTTCATTCGATCTTCACTAAAGTAATGAAATTTCCCT
Organism: Hystrix cristata; assembly: GCA_004026905.1. NCBI lineage: Eukaryota > Metazoa > Chordata > Mammalia > Rodentia > Hystricidae > Hystrix > Hystrix cristata. Next base: position 6,757 of record PVJO010017807.1, on the reverse strand, counting down.
ACTTGGCCATTAAAAGGAAAACCTGATGTAGAACTGGCCAGTCAGAATATCTCATTTCAGATGGTAATGATTGGTCCAAAGAGTAAGCAACTAACTCTTAAGAACTTGAGTTGTTCAGTAAAGTCAATGTGAGAATAATGGGAGATAGAACCTCTTTCTTTCCACTGAGGTAGCTAAATGGGGAAAGTTAGTAGTCATAATGTGCTTAAAGCAAATCTGTCTTTCTTTAATAGGTAAAAATGAGAACACATTACAAAGAGAAACTGGTTTCTCCATTTGCACATTAAGTAAAAAATGACTAACCATCTGCTGTGTGTCAAGTGTTCAGCTGGGCAGCGGGGATACAAAGACATAACAGTGGGGAAACCACATCTCGTGAATCAAAAATCAGGACATTTATCTGTTCAAAGACTTTTCAGTTACTTCTAGATGTGAGATATCATTTGAGAGCTACTGTTTAGATTTAAAAGTAGTAATTTCCAAGTAATTTAGGTGGTCTGAGGAAAAATAATCAACAGGATATTCAAAGTTAGAAGTAAAATAGAAAAAGTTTAAATTTACAGGTGCCATAATTATAATTCATCATCCTATTTCCCCAAAGCCTCTACTTACAGTTTTTCAACACTATGTTTGACAGAAAAATAAAAATGATTAGTGAAATAAGAAAACAAATGCTATTCCCTCACAAAGAGAGGAGATACCATAAAATACAGTAGGTCTGCTGACAAGGCTCAGGTACTGGTTTATCTGATGCCAATAAAGTACCATGTGCTACCAATTTCTTCAAGTGTAAATCAGAAGTAGTAATAGCAACCACCTCACAGCATTATCTAAAAATATGAAAGGATTTAACATATTAAAACTATTTAAACTGATACCTTGCACATAGTAAACAACACGTGGCTTTGTAACTCTTACTATCATTGCAACAGAACATTATTGAGGGCCAAAGCAAGTGCTGACAGACTATGAAAGGCAAAACACTGGGAGTGATCAACGACCCTCATTAAAAGAATCCTATGAAATCTGAAGGGTTCTTGGGATTGCATTGAAATGAGTGTCACAGAAAGGGGAAGTGAACCCTCTTTTAATTTATGTGCTTTATTTTTTAATACCCTAAAATTTTCAGATTTAATGCTGAGGGCACCACGGTAAAGTATTTTTGGCTTTTGAAACATTTGTGTGATTCCAGAGGACCTAATTAAAATATATTAGTTCTTTCTCTCATGATCTTTAAGCTCCACTTCGTCTACACTGAAAATATGTATCTAATCTGACTTCTTTCTCACAAATGTCATTCCTATTATGCTAACAGAACTACGATTATCTCTTGTGAACATTACTGTAATAGTCTTCCTTGCTTCCTCTTAGCCCCTAAAGTCAATTTTCCACAAAACAGCTGGAGTGAGCTTTTCCAAATCAAAATCAGCACAGCTTCCGGTGCTCATAACAGTCAATGACTCATAACCCTTCAACTGCTTCCCATCACAACCAGAACAAAACTCCACAGCTTGTAAGACTGGGTTCTACCCAACTCTTCAGACTCATCTCTTCATACTCTCTTGGTCTCTGTGCTTTAGTCACTCTCATTCTTTCAGTTTCTAGAAAAAGTCAGGGTCTCAAGGCCTTCTAACTCATTCTATTTGATCTATTTGCTATTTGTCTCTTAGACATTTCCTTCAGGTTTTTTTTTTATCAAATTCACCTTCTCAGAGAAAAACCTTCCTGACTACCCTATCTAAAACTGTCACCTCCCCTCCCTTTTTCTTTCTATCCCCTTAAAATGCTTTATTTTCTTCATAGCATTTAAATGATCGAGTGTGGTATTATTTATTTATTATGACAGGGATTTTGTAGCTTTATTTATATCCCTGTGGGGCCTACATCCATGCCTGCCACAGAGAAGAGCTCAATAAAAATCTGTTGAATAAGTAAAAGCTCTTATGTGCATCGATTAATGTTTTTATAAGGGCTGAGTAAAGCAGAAAATATTGTAACACCTATTACTCAGCTCTTGTTGACCAAGACAAAGCGGAAATTGACATATGGCAAAAAATTACAGACAAACACTAAGGAGTTAACACCTTATATCACTTCTGTAGTTGACTTTGCTGAGTCCTGACTTCCTAGTGTTCCATCCTCCCATCTAATTGCCTAAACATGTACCTCATTTTCCCTTTTCTTCTTTCTACTCCTATTGCATTATCATCAACCCCCAAAACATGTTAACAACCTAGTACGCATCCCTCCATGTCATTATGTACTACTGGTATATATGAACATGTAATTGTATAGGGACACATGCTCATTAATAAATCCACATAGGATTTTGGTCACTATTCTACAAAGGAATGGGATATATTAATATGTACTTCTGGTTTTTTGCAACAGGATCTCGCTGTGTAATTCAAACTGGCCTTATATTCACTATATAGCCCAGGCTGGCCTTGAACTCGCAGCAATCCTCCTGCCTCAGCCTCTTGCGTGCTGGGATTTCCAAGCATGCACCACCATGCCCCACTTAATACATATTTCTGGTTATATTTCCTTCTCATTCAACAATAGCTCAAAGAAAGGCCCTCTAAATTAGCTCATGTATTCTTTATGATGGCAATATAATAATTTATGCTGTGATATACAATACTTACCTACTCCGCTATAAGTAGGCATTATTTAGTTTATAATTTTGATATTATAAACAGTGCTGAAATAAACATCTCTTGTTTCTTAGGAATGGATTCCCTGAAGATTTCCTGGGGCACAGAGTACATATTTTTTTCAATCTTAATATATATTGCCAGCCTCTCTTCCAAAATAGGTAAATAACTTACATTTTCTTCAGCAATATATTTAGATAACTTCTCACAGCCCCATCCATGACAGGTGTTTCTGATCATTTTAATGTTTGCCAATCTTATGGTGCAGAGTCTGGTATTATTTTAATATGCATCTCATTAACTGCTAATGTGAGAATCATCTGAAATATTGACGTGTAAATTGGCTCTTCTGAAATTGCCTATTCACATCCTTTGTACATTTTCCTATTGATCTGTTTTCTGATCAAATTTAAGAGCAGTTTGCATATTAAAGATACAAACTGGGCATGTCTATCACAACTACTTTTCCAAATCTGCTATGAACTCTTAATTTTATGTTCTCTTTCACCATATAAATTTTAGCTTTTATATACCTCGAATACTTTTTTTTCTTGTCTAATTTTTATACTTCCTGTTTAAGTATGAAGGTCCCCTACTGTACGGTTTCTACTGAAATAGCAAAATTTCTTCCTTCTGTCCACATAAAATATGTGAAATTCTTTTTATACTGTATTTCATTAAACATGTGGTTCTTTTCACTCACTATAGTTCTTGACTCTATGCACTGCAAAATCTCGACATTCTAATTATTAAATGGACTTTTTCACAGAAATTTGAAGATAAAAAAAGATATGAAATTTTACACTGAATTTTCCTTTCCTTATAAGTACTCTAATTCAATATCACTGTCAAAGAATAATCTAACTTCTGCTTGCTCATTTCCAGTGATTAGATACTTATTACTACTTCTCTAGATCTTACCATTCCATTTTCTAAAAGTTCCTATTCATTTCATTCTAGTCACATATATTTTTCATATTGTGCTGAAATAATCAAACTAAGGAAAAATGTAAGAGAATGGAAATTAAACTTAATAATAATTTAAATAATGTTCTTAGAACATGAAGAGCATTCATTTTCTCCCTCCTTCACTTCCAAAGAATATTGATGTTAAGTTCTGGAAAAACCAAAAAAAAAAAAAAAAAAAAAAAAAAAAAAAAAAAAAAAAAAAAAAAAAAAAAAAAAAAAAAAAGAAAAAAAAATCCCACAGCTTCTGACCTCAAAGTCATGGAAAAGTAGTACATGTATATAATGTATGTGAATATATAATAGATACAAGAAGAAAATTACTGTACAGTTAAACTGCTACTCAAGATCTATTTTAAGGACCTCCCGTACATATATTAGATAATAACTGGGATAATTTCACATTATAGAAGTTAATGAATATTGAAAAACACTTACAATATTAAGAACATTAACGTTTAGTAGTTTTCTTGAATCTGATTCATTTGATTAAGTTCTAATTACATTGTTTTATTTGGATAATATAATATTCAGGCCAGGCAATATAAAACACTTTATAAGAGATCTAAGAACCTTAATCAATACATCATGTATTTTGAAGGATAATCGGACCTACACAAAAATTACTTAAAAAAAAATATGCCCAGCCTACTCTTGCTAATTAACGATTCTCTTTAAGGAATGAGTACTATCCCAAATCTGAGTGAAACTTGGAAAACTACAAATACAAGCATTTAAGCATCTTGAAATTTAACCAGTCGAAAATTGGCTCAATGTGAAAGGAAAAAAAATTCAAAAATATTATCAATAAAAAATGTAATCATGATTATACCAAGAAACTAATATATCTGATAAAATACTAGAAAAATAACCAACTAATTATCAATGTTTATTCCATCAAAACTGAAATTTTAAGAGACTTTATAGATTCTTACTTTGGATTGTGGAGCAATTTGCTTATGGATTTACTCAGCTCTGATAGTCACATTTAACAAAATGCATGCAGGACTTCACAGACTGTGTGCTAATGTAAGCATTTACTCATCTCTCCATCAACTGGTATATTCAATTCCCAATTCAAACCTCAAACTCAAAAAACGTAAAAACAAACAATTTTCTGGGACAATGACACAGGATAATCCTATTTATATTGATGGGAAACTTACCCTTGATGAGGACAAAATTCGGCAAATTTTATATCCAAGTAGTAAATCAATTAAAGTATAATCCTGAGAATCTGCTTATTTTTAAACAATGAAGTTGAAGTCACAGAAAGCATTAATGACAAGCAAAAAAAAAAAGCAAATTAAAACACAACTCCTTTATCAAACTATCAGGCTAAAAGGTAAACAAAAAGTTCATTAAAAAATAGGTCAACTACTAAAAACTTCAGTGGTTTATCTATGTTAAAGAAAACCTGGGAATTCATTATGTACAGCATAGACACTTGCCAGAGACAAAGCCCTGTATGAATCAGAGCAGGTCTAAAGATGTCAGTTGTTTTGATTTATGCAGTCATAATACGGCTCCATTTCAATATGGCAGAGTTAGCTGAACTCTCTATGTGCTTCTATGATACTTTTGTACCTCTTTATTATAAAGTTTACTATAAATATTTGCTTATATTTTTCTCTTTTATTAGCCCGTAAGATCCTGGAGATAACCAACTTTATAATCCTAATAACAAACGAACTTCAGGCCTAAATTATTCAGTTTATTTGTTAAATTAATAAAGCTGCATAAACAAGATGATCCTAATCAGATTTAGTCCCTATATGTATAATTTATCTTCACAGATTTAATGAAGCTCAAATATGTATCATAAACTGACATTAAGAATAAAGATACAGTATCTTCAAAAACTAAAACAAAACAGTACATTCATTGGACATTTACCAGCTAAGTATCTTCCTGAATTCTACAAAACATAGGGCTTATCCTATTAAGTGTTATATTTAGACAAGAGCCTGACAAATGAATTCTTTTTAAAAATGTAGATCCTGTATGGTTTTCTTAGCCCATGTATTCTGTACTGCTTCTAAATCACTTGGCTCCAACTGTTTTATGTCTCTTAAAGTAAATGCAGACAATGTAGTCTAAGTGGCACTTTATAAAAATTAATTTCTGTGAAAACCTTGAAAAATTAGAATAACAACTTAAAAACTATCAAGAATCTTTCTAACATGTCTTTTTTATGTGTAGCCCTTTTTTGAGGATATATTTAAGCTACTATAGCAGATTCAGAAATCAGTGACTTTTAAAAATAACAAAAACAAGTAAACAAACTCTAGCTAATTTAAACTTTTATTTTAAAAAACTCATTAATTTGAATACAGTATATAAAGCTCTTATTAAGAACTCTTGGCTGAGCAATCAAAATTCAAAAGGGAAAGGGTTCCTAACTAAAATAGAGCTGCTGGTGGATGTGTTACCAGGAGTTGTTAGTCACTCATGCATAAAGTGTGAAGAGACTTATGAAGTCTACCCGCTTTGTAAGTACTACTGAAATACTCTAGTACTAGAGATCTGTTTCAGTTTCTGCCCCATTTTGTATTTTAAAGAAAGACATATTTTGATACATTGTTTAACATGTAGAGATTATTACCAATGCAGAGATTGTAATTTTTTAATAAACGCTTTCACCTTAATCAAATGACCAAACTTAATATTACCAATAAGAAAGCCAGCTAAATTCAGGGTATCCTCATGTATTCTTGCCAAAAAATATTTAATTCAGAACTAATTAAGAGAAAACAATAAGATGAATCAAAATTGAGGAACAGTCTGCAAAATAACTGGTCTACAAAAACCATTATCAATGTCAATATGGAATCAACACCCTTTCTACCAAAAAGGACTAGGAAACTATTCTAATTTAAAAGAGACAAAAATAACAGACAACTAAATACAAAGTGTGATCCCTGAAGGGAGTGGGTAAACTATAAAGGATTTTACTGAGACATCTGGGAAAATTTGAGTATAGAGTCTACATTCCATCAAGTATTAGATCCATAATAAATTGTGCAAAAATTATTATGCTTATGTAATGTAAGTTCTTGTTTTTGGAATGTACATACTAAAGTACTTCATGAAGAAAAGTCAGGAGGGAAGAGGGAAGAACAGTCAGGAGGTCA
>PVJO010017806.1:0-38150 GCA_004026905.1 Hystrix cristata | reverse complement strand
ACTCTGCTATGAATAAAGGGCAAGAGATGTCCACTGCTTTTATAAAAACCATCTTAGCTTTTCATATGCAGAGTTACCATTGGGAACTTTGACTCTATTTCAGATGACTGATGTACCTGAACAGAAAGAGCACAGTGTGAGTATACACAAAGGGAAAGGGAAACCTGCTGCATTTCTGAGAACATATTCCTGCCGTGATGCCTACAGCATGAGTGAATTCTATCTCAAAATTACCATTTGAGAATGGAACAATGCCTCCTGTTCCCAAGGACAACAGTCCTCTTCCCCATAGTGATAACAGAAATAAAATGCCAGTGGATCGGGATGCTGACGATATAGAGCTAAGAATACTCACCTGCAATAAAGACCAATTACGTATTTCTTGTATGACACTGAGTCATTCTCTTAATACAACCCTACTCATAAAGTGAGGATTACTTTCCCCACTTCTTCAAATGGCTACTATATCAGATTCAAAACAAAATCAAATCAAGTATAACAATATTATGCAACCTTAAAGCACTCTCACCGATCCAATTTGAAGCTCACTATAGGATCATATACAGGGCTAGCTATACTTTACATTTTGAAGAGAATTTTGTGACTTGCAACTTACTGTCACCAAAGAGGCTGATACCTTAACACCCTCAACCAAGTTTACATCTTCCCCTAACTTACATATAGAAAGCAGGGAAACTTCATAGATACAATGAAGAAAATATACCTCTAATTCAAAGCTTATGTGGGTTAAATGTTAAGGAGTATTCAATCATCTCCAGAAGATGTCAAAGTTCTACTGAAGTAGTCTGAAAAAAAACTATTTCAATTATTCTCTACCTAGCAGCCAGTTACACATGGCAGTTAACTCAGAAATTTTATTATTTATACTTATTTAAAAGTAGATGCTTAGGAAATTTGTTGGTCTTTTAAACAAACAGTTCGAGCTCTCTAATCCCTTAAGACACTGGTTCCTTTTCCCCCTTTAACACGTCTTCCCTACAGAACTTCTCCCTTTTACCTCCAGCACAGTCCTAACAACTCATTTTTGGTAGGGAGACTTACCAAGGGGGAAAAAAAAAAAGAGGAGGATCTACAAGCCCTTCAAAATAATCTGCACTATTATCTACGATACTGAATCAATATTTTTCTTCACAAGGGAAAAAGCACAAACAATGGTTCTAAATTTTCTCAGTGCATGGCATTTTTAATGCCTTGGTAATTTTTTCCGAGATACTCCTCATTGCAAACACATAACCAACAGCTCCCCTTATTATGTAGTTGGGTCCAAAACAACTTAATAAGTACAAGAGGTTAAGCATCCCTAACTAAAAAATGTAAAATCTGTAATGCTCTAAAATCTAAAACTTTTTTTTTTTGTGGTGCCGGGAATCGAACTCAGGGCCTTGTGCTTGCAAGACAAGCACTCTAATCACTGAGCTAAATTCCCAGCCTCTAAAACTTTTTTGAGTGCAACACGATATGATATTGGTGCATTTCAGATTTTCAGATTAGGACATTTTCAACATATAAAGTCTATGCAAATATGCCAAAATCCAAAAAACTATAAAAATCTTAAATACTTCTGGTCCAAAGTGTTTCAGATAACAGATACTCAACTCATATTCATGTCCTATAAACTGGGCATCTTTTAAGCACTACATTGCTTCTCAAATCTTGAAATTCAACTGGATACCCACCATTCTCATTTTCTGTTCCTTATTTATTTTCACACACCACTTGCTTAATGCATCACAGCCAAAAACCTAGCTTTGTAAATATATAACTTCATCAAAAGGAATGTAGTGATCTAACTTCATCAAAAGGAATGTAGTGATCTAACTTCATCAAAAGGAATGTAGTGATCTAACATTATTTCAGCTAGTAGTTAGAGTAATACCTTACAGATGTCACTTTTTTTTTGTGGTACCGGGGATCGAACTCAGGCCCACTGAGCTAAATCCCCAGCCCCCTTACAGATGTCACTATAATTCGAAACTTAAAATATCCCACAGTGGCCTGCGAGTTTGTTGCAGCACCAAGGGCTCCTGTGTGAGGGACACGGTCTCCTTACAGGTTTCCAGTACCCTGCTGAACAACCCTCCCTTATAAAACCTGCTCCACACAGCAACTGTCTGACTGGCTAATTAATTTCAATTCTAAAATAAACATGTAAGAGTCTTTTCAAATTAGGACTTTCGAGAACTTACCTAAATCAAAATCATACATACAGTAGGTCATCAAAATGTCATGAAGCAAAATCAGCCCTGGATTATTCTGGCCTTCATAAAATTTGTTTGTTCGATCTGTTCGGTTAACATCTTTTTCTAAAATGGAAAATCACATATTTGAAAATCTTTCCCCAAGAAAAAGAATCTTAGAAAGCTTACATCTCACAAGTACAGAATTACTTTTCTTACCATTAATTTCACTTCTTGCCAACCTTAATGAAAGAAAATTTTATCAAATTCCATTTCAAATACAGAGTAGTATTTTGCAATATTTTTCAAAAACCAGCCCACTTCTTCATGGGCAAATTTTCAAATATTTTTCAATTTTAATGTAAACACAGAAACCTTTAAATTGCATAGCAAGAAAATTTTCAATGAATTAAAAGCAACACTAATAATTCATATTAGTAATAACAATGCCAGTCTTTAATGCATGCAGCAGGTTTACACTTGAAAACAGCAAACAGAGCAATAAAAAACTACTACCCAATCAAACATAATCAAAGACATTTGTTTCATTCATAATTGCTTTGTCATGGTCCACAATCATCTTTATGAAAGATTACTTCTCTATTTTCATATACATCATTCAATTTAGGTATTATACGCAATTTAATTTTATACTTTACTGACAAATACTTCATGACATTAAAAACAGAAACGGAAATAACACCATTAGTGTATTCAATGTAGTATCAACAATTCGCAAACACTGATGCCCATTAGGACATCTTGTTTTGAGAGATTCTGCAACTAAAAGACATTCCACAAACATGAATCCCTCAGTAAATCAAGAAGAAATAGTAAAAATGATTAATTTACTCTAAAATCAATTGTTACAAACTATAGTTACCCTTCCCCTACTAAACAATTTGAGAACTGAAACACTGTATGAAGAAATGGAGGTATTTTGCAATAGTAGAATAGATGGCAGGGAATTAGGTTATCTAAGTACATTTTTTAAAAAGTGTTACAGTATTTTAGCTTTCTGTTAAAATTCACTGCATTTGTTTTTTAAAAGCAAACATATAATCTACAGGATGTAGATAACATTTCCCAAACAAGCAAAAGCAATACCAAAAAAATCATGCTATTATAAATGTAAAATTTCACTTACAAACGTCTCAAATGTTTCATTCTCACATTTCACAGTTGATAAGTCATAATACCAATGAAGAACACAAGCCTTAGTAGGTATTTTTTAACACAATTAACAAACTTGTTCATATTCCCATATCTACCCTATCTCTTTTGTCTTATATAGATATGTAGTAATAACATGCCAGGCAGTATTTTATAAGGTATTCGTAAAAAGAAAATAGGTACTTAAGTTTTAAAAGCCCTAATTAAATCTGACTCTCCATCTAACTTGATGTTGCTAAAAGTGGCTGAAGAAAACACAATCATGCTGTGACCATATCTGATGTTCACCACTGACCTCAAGAGGGCCCTCAACAGGGTTGAGGATTTAGCTCAGAGGTACAGTGACTGCTATCCCCAGGGGGGGCCCCGCCCTCAGTGCTGCCTGGAAATCATGCACTGCTGCTCTCATCCATTCACTCTCCCTATGCATGTAACTATTTTATATTTCTTTTTTCCTCAAGCAACCATCTTCTCCCACATCCTCCTAGCGCTTGGACAAGGATCTTGCATCCTGAGAAAAATGGACACAACCTGAAGAACTCCCTTCAAACCACATAACTACATGTGAATTTACATACTGTAGTCTCCCTTCTTTCCTGTCACTATAAACAAGCTCCATAACTGTGGCTAAGACCAGCCCCTCTTCTTGCGCCTGAGATCCATCATTACAGGCTACCCAAGGACTCTAGTACTTCTTATTTGGTGGCTCTATTAATTCTTGTCTCCCTCTCCAGTTTCATCAGTTTTTCTTCTTTACTGCATCATTCCCATAGCATTCAACCATGCTGTTGTTTCTCTTATCAAAAAAACAAAAAACAACAAAAAAAAACCTTTTTTAATACAACTTCTCCCCCTAACTGCAGCCTGTTTTTCTGTTTGGAGCAAACTGGAAAGAGCTGGATCCAAGTTCTCCTCCCTTGTATTCCCCACTGAACTCATCCCAACAGGCTGTCACATCCATTCATACACAAAAAGTCCTCTTTAACTGAAATTTCCAATGATCTCTTTGTAATTTGATAACCGTCAATCCAAGTCTCTGTCTTACTTGATAACCCAGTCACCATTTTTTAAAATACTTTCTCCACTTGTCTTTTAGGACATCAAAAGCTCATGTTTGCTTTCTTTCCTGAGCTCTTTTCGCAGTTTCCTCTGCTAAGTTCTCTTAATTTTTCCTACTTACAAAGTGCCTCAGGTCTTTGACCTCTTCTTTTCTGTGTTACTCCCTTGGTAATTGTATCTAGTGTCCTAATTCATACTTTCATGTAGTTTCATTTCATATATGTGTTGACGGCTCCTAAATTTATTTCTGTCCTGAATCTCTCCACTGAACTCTGGCCCTTTATATCTACCTCCTACTCTACATTTTAACTTGTGAATATCCAAGATGCACCTCAAAATTAATGCTCCAAATTGAATTTCAAATATTCCCCTTCATACTTGCTATCTCATAGTTTTTCCCATCTTAGTAAACATCGGCAACACAATTTCCCCAGATGCTCACCTTAAAAACCTTGTGGTCATCCTTTAGTCTTTGTTTCCCTTGCATGACAATGACAATTTAACCAACATTTTTATCTCCCACCCAACTCATTCTACTTCCCACCCTGACTAACTCCATCCACCCCAGTCTCCTTGTTCATCTTCAAACATGCAAAGGTCTCGAGCAGAAACAAGTCCAGATCTTGCTGTACCCTCCTGCCTGGAATGCCCCTCACCCGGAGGGTTGCATGGCATACAACCCCTGTTTCTTCAAGTCTCTATTCAAATCGCACCTACTCAACTGCTGACCCTTTGAATCAAGCAACCATCATCTCTTACCTGGATTATAGCCATAGCCTCAAATGGCCTTTCTCTCCCTACAACTATTCTCCCAACAGCAGCCAAAGTGATTTGTTAAAATGCAAGTCAGATCACGTCACTCTTCTGAAAGTCCAGCGGTGGTTTTTAATCTCAAAGTTAAAGCCAGAAGTCTTTACAATGACCCACAATGTTCTATGCAGACTGCATCTTATCCTCCACTATTTTTCCTTTTGGCTTTACCCTAACTCATTTCAGCCACACTGGCCTCTATGATATAGCTCAAATATACAAAAGTCCTGGAGTGGAAACACATCAAATACATGCTGTTCTCTTTTTCTTAGACTGCTTTTTACCTACATCTCCATCCACGTAACTCACCACTCCCCTGTTTCAAGTTTGTCTCTCAATAAAAGCTTTTCATGACTGTCCAAGTTAAAAATGTAGCACTGCATATATGCTTTCTACCCTCCTGTTTTCCCTATTGAGCGCTCACCACCAACACACCCCATGTTTACTTACTTAGCTTGCTTACTGTCTGTTCTCCCTCACAGGAATGGAAGCTGCTTGAGGGCAAGAATCTTGCCTGTTCTGTTCACTGATGAATCCCCAGTGCCTAGAGCAGAGCCTGGTATACAACAGGTACTAAGTAAATACCTTATGGAATGAATGCATGAATGCATGCATGCATGAATACTTAAAGTAACTAATGTGACTGTAAAAGATCCCATAATGATTTTAATGTGCAGTCGAAATTAAATATCAATGGAATAAAAACTGGGATTCCTGGGCCTTCTTAACTATCTCTCTAATCCCCTAAATAACACCCATCCCAAGAATATTTGTATTGATAAAACTCAAATGTACATCTCCTACCAGACCACTCCAAACTGCTCAGTTAGCTATTTCACATTCCATTTGTATATCTCCCCTTCAGGTTTATACACTTAATCCCTAATTCAATTTCACCTCAGACCACTTTCCTCATCTCAGTAACTAGCACCACCAAATGCCCAAATTCTTAAGAAACTGAGTCCTATCCTTGATTGTGCCCCACATTTAACACATCAGAAAATCTTATCAATTCTTTCACCAAAATGACATAAATCTATCAGCTCTGCTACATCTCCATTACACCAGTCTTGCTTAGCCTACTTCCTATGAACTGTTCTCCCTGTTCCTACTCTTATCTTGATACAATCCATTTCCAAACGGCAGCAAAAATGATTTAAATATATAAGTATTCTTACTTAAAATACTCTAATAGTTTCTCATATTAAAATCCAACTTCCTTACATGATCCACAAGACCTACAGATTATTCTACAGTTTTTCTTTCATTAAAATAAATTTAGCTCCCCCCCAAAGTTTTTGGTAATCATTCTCAAAGAATACTTTTGAAAAAATATATTATAAGAATGCATTAGAACTAACTTACTATGTATAATTAAGATGGGGAAAGCATGACAGAGTTAAAAGGTCATTTAAGAATTTAAAACTGAATTGTGGAGTACTTCGCTTTCAAATGCTCCCTACTCGTCGAGTAGCTATCTATCATCTCCTTTTCCCCCTTTTTCACCACTTTTAAATAAATTGTCCTCTAAATAAAAAAAAAAAAAACCCCACAAAACTGAGTTGTATGAGCAAGTCTGGACTATGGAACTGCCTGTATAGTTGGTTTAAACCAATTTACTAATCTTTTCTGGGCCTCAATTCTATTACCTGCTAAAACTGAAAAATCTGGATTAAAGTATGCCTCAATTCAAATTCTTTTATGGAGATTTAAATATTTAGATATTTTTGGCAGTCTCCTGGAAAGAATAAACGTAGGACACAGAAAGATCAAGACAATGAGTCATCATTACTGTTGAGAGAAAAAGAAAAGGCTTCAAATACTGAATTAGGTAACCTCTACACGATCCCTTCCAGGTCCAATGTTTTTATGTCCAAGTGGAGGAAAAAAAAAGTCCATTACCGTATTTTCTTATGTAAAGTGAAAACAGTAAGAGACTTCACTTGGAAACTTAGGATGACTCCATGACTTGCAATGCCCAAGCTTTTTCCCTCACAAGAGGGACACAGTTCATTGTAGCATAATTTACTTCTCAGAAAAATAAACTTTTTCAGTCAAAAGTGCTACTGCCAAAAAGATCTCAGTAACTGTCTTTACAAATCACTATTATGTTGGGCTTTCTAAAAAGAACTTAGAGAATTCTTTCCTCCATGGGAGAGTGGTCATGGCTAGCTAGTGTGGTGGTACTAATATATCCCTGTGTATTTTTGAGGCTACAGATAACCAAATTTCAAAACACAACTCCATAACTATCCAAAGCTATCCTAAAATTACATAAAAACAGTATAATAAGACAGTTAATATTAAAGCTGGACTTTACACATTAACCATGTAAACTCAGACAAGTCATGTATGTTCTCAATGCTTCAGTTTTCTCCTTTGTAAAAAAGAGATTACTAACTAAAACTTGTGAGGCAGACGTACAGCACTAACTATGCATCCTTCAACAACTTGTATCTACTTGGTCTTTATCATAAGAGCCAGACAAACCAGTATTGAGTATTTGGAAATAAGGCTAATGCTTTTTTATGATAAAATTCTATCAAATATCTTTTTTCTTAGAGTACAGTTATTCCCTTGTAAATATTCTATTTTCAAAAACAAAAATTTACTGGTCACTTATTAAAAAAGAAACATGCATATTTAGATAGGGTCTACAGGAATATAAACCAAAGCCTATTAACCATAATTATCTATGAGCAACCGGAACAGAACTCTTACTCTTTTTTGTTCACTTACAGCTGCTAATTTTTCTACAATGTGCAGTTCCTAATCTGGCTCCTAATTTTCTACAATTTCTACAAATTTTCGTAGTGAAGAAAATAATGCAAGTTTTTAAAAAACGAAATTAACTCAAACAGATAAAAATTTAAATAATCTTTTAAAATTCACACTATGGAAGTGAAAATTAAATACAGTATATCACTACTTACAAATATAATGACTGATTAATGTGTCTGATGGAAGAGAAAGAATCAAACACTAAGCGCACATTCCAATGTACTTTCCAATTCTAATTTCTCTTCTGAATCCTTACACTGACATTTATCTCGATTTCTTTAATCTTCCAGAGGAGGGTAGTAGTGGCTGGTGTGGCAACAGTAACATATCCCTCTATATATTTGAGGCTGTTAACCTTAAGATTTCAATGTTAACCTCTTTTGCATTTCTAAAGTTAAAAAAACTTACCAATAAGACTTCTATAATCTCTTAATCTCGAATTTCTCTTCTCTTGTTCTTCACTGACCGATTTCCACTGTAGCTTCATCCTGAAGTATTCATCACTATAGAAAACAATTTTACACCAAAGAAAGCTATATGAAAATTTTATTCTTAACATTATTTAATTGGGTTTTTCAGAGGGATATAAGTTTATAAACATGACAGTGAAATGTTTTAAATTATAATAAGTGAGAACAGATGAAAAAAAAATCTTGTACACATGCACAACATTTATGTGATAAACTTTGCTAAACTATTAGAACAACTTTAGGCTCTTATTGAAACATCTCAATTCTTAAAATACTTAAAATTATTCTATAGTCATTAAATATTTTAAGCACTAAAGTTCCTGGATAATTTTAAGAATAAATCTAAATGATTTTTGAAAAAAAATGATTTCATTTCATTTTCTAGCCAGTATATTGCAGAAACTTGTTAATATAAAAATATCTTAGAAAGACTGGATTGTCAAGAAAATTTGAATATAATCCAGAGCAGCTTTATATCAAAGGCTAGACTGACAACTAGGAACAAGAAGTATACCTGGAAAGCTGATCTTGTTTCAAGTATGAGAAATAACTTACACAATACAAACAGTTTCCAAAAAGAATGATCAGTAAATAATTTAAAGGTAACTACACTCAATTGCAAATATACTTCAATATGCTGATTTTATTTCATAATAAATTCTAAAAATGAACAGAGACACTTTTAAATGTCTAAGTAATTATTAAGTAAATGAAAGGCTTGTACAAAGCTGGCACAAGAGGACTAGAATTTTCTGCCATCTTTTTACATATTCTCCAACATAACTACAATGGGTTCCTTCTAGTAAGTGCTTCAATTTGAAATTACAGTACTCATAATTTTTAAATTAAAACAACAAAAATTAAATTATTTTTCCATTGCCCAAAATATTCCAAATCCTCATCTAGAAACCATGTATTCACTTGTATAGCTGAGTTCCTTGAATTCCTTTGATGAACACATGCACAGACCATTACTTACGTTTTTTGCTTTTGTAATTGAGTTCTTTCTTCCTTGGTACTGTCCCAAGGAAAGTAACCCAGGAGGAATTTCCATGCTTGCTTTCTCAATGAATGACTAAGACCCTGAAGAAAGCGTGCATATTAAACATATTAGAAAAAAGAGTGCAATATTGTAAGTTCACAGAACTTGCATGTAAGTAAATGGCAAAATTAATGTTTAAGAGGTAGTTTTACACATATCAATAGCTCAACTCACAGTGAGTGGTACCTTAAACAACTACCAGAAAGCTTGAACAACACAGAGTACATAGTACACTGCACAGTGCACAGTAGGACCAATGAGTGTTAGTCCCACCTTACTGGGTAAGGCAAATGCCAGTGGGGTGCACGCCTCCTTCGCATGGCCCACAGAAGCCACAGTAAGGAAGAATATTTTCCCCTAGCGTCAAGGGTATCCCTAGACTTGACCCCCGAAGACACTGTAAGCACCTCACTCAGTCCAACTGAATCCTGAAATTTTAAGACATCATTCATAAAAGAAATAAAGAAGTTTATTCCTCCTCTTTAAAAAAAAAAAAAAAAAACCTTGAACATGAGCAGTTTATGATATACTCAATAGTAGAGTATTTAAATTACCCCTCTAAATATCATCTGCTTCATATTATCTACATTTAAAATTCTTCCTTCGGAATCAATGTTCTTAGTCCATTCTTCCAGTGATACTGGCTCTCTCCTCTGAACAACAGGTCGTTCTCCCAAATCAATCTAAAGAAAGAAGATGAGGAATAAAAACACTTCTTTGTCAGTGACACGAAATCAAGAGGTATAAAAACTAAATCTACAATACGGTTTTTCAGATATTAGTTCTAACACTTCTAATATTTTTCCTTATTTCCTGTTGTTTAGTTTACAAACTCTGTCAGAATTATATTTCCTTCCTTCCTACTAAACACACAAATACCTGGGCTACAAATTTAGAGAGAGGAAATCCCATAGACTAAAAACATTTGTCATTTAAGAAAAAAAAAAAGGCATTCAGGAGGATGAGGCAGGAGGATGGCAAGTTTGAGTCCAGCATGGGCTACAGAGCAAGTTCAAGCCTCAGCTACACGGTGAGACCCATCTTCATACATGAAGTAAGGGGGACTGGGGATTTAGCTCAAGTGGTAGAGCACTCGCCTAGCAAGTGCAAGGCCCTGAGTTCAATCCCCACCAGCCCCAAAAAAAGTGAAGGAAGGGGACGGGGGTTATCATTTCTTTGCTATTTGGGGTTTCAATTATATAAATACAGAACATTCAACATGTAAATTCTGAGACCCTTCAGGCCAAATGGTTTATTATTTAAAAGAGAGAAAATACATAATTATTCCATTACTCATAATTAGCTTTTCTTCCAAACTAAAGTCATAATTCTCAAAAGTGATTCACGATCCATTAGTTCCACTTGGTAATTTCTACGGTTTTTTATTCAATTAATTGAAATTGGTAATTTAAAAATACCCTTTGCAAGATAAAATCCCTTAAGTATTATAACTTTCATATTTATAAGTTTCTCACTCTGAGCAAGCCTAGAACTGAAAAGTCTTGTTGAACATATATAAAGATTTGCCATAATTCATGGGGAAAGGCCATCTTAGTTGAAAAATGAAAGATTCACATGAGAACAAAATCCTAAAGGAGTGTTGTATCTGATACCTACTAAGATATAAATGAACAAAACTGAAAGGGAATAATGTAAAGTTCACTATTTGTTCACTTCTATTCGCTCAATGGAACAATCTGTTCATTATCAAAAGTTAATCAAAGAAAAAGATATAACATTAATTAAGAGATAATATAAACATAGAGAACAAATCAAGAATTTGGCAGCAGGTAAGTATTGTCAGATATATTAGCAAAAAGATGTAAGAAAAGATTATAGGAAAGAGGTAGGTATCACCAAAATTGAGTTTCTATTTCTGTAGCACTCAATATACATACTCCAGTTAAAATATAAGAGCTATATTAAGAGAAATCTCTACTCACTCTTGTGATGACTTCAAAGCCTGGTTCTTCCTGTTGATTTATCTTTAGACCTGGAATGGCATCACTAAGAAAATCTGCCATTTCTGAAGGTGGTCGTTGATGTGTAGAAGGATCACTGCCTCTTAAACTATCAAAAATGTAGTTTGTAACTTTGGAAAATCCTACCATAGTTGCTGTGTAAGGATCCTTTTTAATTTTCTATGTAGTAGGAAGAAAAATATTAGCATTATTAATTGAAATAAAGAGTCAAAATGTCCCATAACAGGCAAAAATGCAAAGCGTTTTAAAAGAAGGCAAATCAGAACTAAAACAGCATGTACTAAGATTATCTTGAAATTTGTTTTCTTAGAAGTTTAAATTTTCTATGCCAACCTTTTCATTTGGTTAACAACAGCATAATAAATGGCAAGTTAATGCTACTAATTGATTTGCAGATAAATGATTTGCAGGCTTCAGTCTGCATACATCAGAAATATATGCAGTGCTTACTTTCCAGTGGCGAACGGCCCACAACAGCTTTCTTCTGTCTAGCAGTCCTGCCTTCACAAAAATAAACAAAAATTTCTTCAAGTGTGCACTACACTAGTCTAACACAAAATATTTGAGAGAAAGTGCAGATCCCTAACCACTAGACCATCAGGGACTATCAAACATAAAATATTTGATAGTGAAATTTAAAAGCTCATGATATTTAAATATTAGCTGACATTTTAATCTTTTTATATTACTAGTACAATAAAATAATCTATTCTGGGAGAGTGCTATCCTAGAAAACAACAAAAGGTTTTTCTATTATTAGGTAGTTATCCTGGCAAACAGAAAAATATTTCTCTATTGTTAAGTACTATAGGTATTTCTGATGCCCAAACTGCTTGCTCATTCAAATTTAGCAAAAACTGCTATTAAATAATTGATTATTTTCCTAAGAAAAACTGTTCTCTCACTTTTTATTTAAGTGTTTAGCTCACTTGTCCTTTCTAAAAAGTTCCTTGTTATCTTGTTAATCTTTTATCTTCAAAAACAAGGAAAAATGTGCCTAAAACATAGTAAGCAAATACTGTATTTGTTAAAATAAAAATTCAAACCCAAAATTTCCTAAACCGATCATGAATGAATTCAAAGTGGTTTATCCTGTGACACCTCACTAATCAATGAAAACGATAATAAAAACCTACTGATGTTTAATTTCAGAAGTATGATAAAAAGAAAAATTGCTTTTAAACCTGCGGAAGTCTCAGGCCAGGTATTACCCTTTAACGATAATTAAGAAGGATCTGTACTACCCCTAAGATCAGCCATGACTTCCCAAAGGTTAACAGTAAGAAGGCTGGGCATGTATGTCAGCAGCAGAGCCCTTGCCTAGCACGTATGAGGCCGTGGGTTTAAACTCCAGCAAGGAAGCTTCTGCATACTGCAAATATTATGGAACATATTACCTCTATAAAATTATAGAGCATAGTTCCATAAAGATTACATATATATCTAATTCTGTGTACCTCTGAAAAAGTAAGAGGTAGGAGCTATATAAAATAAAGTACTCAAATTAATACATTGATACAGAATAGATTTAAGAAACATACTTGTATTAAACCATATGCTGGTTCATCAAGAAGATTTTCAAAAGACTGTGAAAGACTCTTATTTTGACAATTCACAAGAAGTATTCTTTTATCTTGTGGAGATCTGCAATGAAAAAAGGCATTTGTAGAAAGTACTAGCACAGTGTATCCATTACCACCTGCATGTTACTAATATGTGGTTACTTTTCCTAACAAGAATCTTAATTCAGTTCCAGAAGTGTCCCATTAGCATATTAATGTTAGCAAGTATTTAGTAACTATTTTAAATGAACTTCAAAACAACCTGAAACATTAACAAATACTATGTTAAGTTTTATATAACAAGTATAAAACAAGTATGATGCGTATTTCTATTCTAGGTAAATCCATGATGTTTAAATTATAATGAACCCAAATGCCTGCTTATAATTGTAGTAGAATAGTCTACAATATATTTGCCTCTATTGTCAGAAAACTTAAAGCCAAACAACTACAGGATACATGAAGTATATATTATGTACAATGTAAGAAAATGTCTTCTTTTGAAATGGTTCCCAACTTCATTCTACAGCAAGTAGTATTGCAATACAAGATGTTAAAAATAAAAAATACAATAGCTATTTGGCAAAGACCATTAATCATGCTAATCGTAACTAAAAATACAAACATACATATTAAGATAATTTTGTACAGCTCAGGTGTTTTTAGCTTTTTTGCTTATTAAAGCTCTAGGAAAAAGTCTCCCTCGATTCTTAGTAACTACAGAATAAGGAACACAATTTCCAAACAGATACCTAATTTCAAATAATCACACAAATTATCCAGTCTTTCCTTAGTCAGTTTAATAAACCTACAACTTTTCTGTGTTTAAAATAAAAATTAAATGTGCTATTTTGCTGCTATATACCTCGAGTTTATTATAAATGTTTGAGATAAGATCTTTAATAACAGTTATCTCTTCTCAATTCTAACATAACAGGATGCAACAGTAACGCTAGAGGGGATATGAAATCCAAAACAGGATCTTATTCCTACAATCAGAAACAACACTGGATCTACAGAGACAAAACCAGCTAATAAACTCCTTGGCTTTTGAAGAAGCTGAGGTTGAGTCATTTGACATAGGAAAAAAAAAACCACACTTTTCAAAACATTAAGTTTTCATTAAACACACGTTTCTGAACATTTTTGGGGTGGTAACTGAGGACATACAGCGTCTTGGGCATTTTTTTCATTGATAGATCAACTTCTAAGTGTAGCATCTGAAAGCAGAAGTAGTTACTATAAGAATGAATTTGTTTCCTAGCACAGTACTATTGTTGCTATAGACAAATTACATTGAATTATTTCTTTAAAATCAAAAAGCAATCATCAATGTCAAAACACTGCCTATAACTATTGCTCAATAACGAACAGTGGCCACAAAACTAAAGATGAGAAGAATAACCACTTTACCAGTAAGCAACCACGAAAACTTCCTAAAAGTATATATTTCACTTTTTTATCACTAATATTCTGTGCTAGCCAGTGGGAGAACCTCTAGAAAGAGAAATATAATGAAATTTAAGATCTGATTGTCCTAAAGGAAATCAATAACATATTAAAAAGTAAATCAGTCAAGAGGAGGAATGGAATTCCAGATTATGATTACAATGTTTCTAATTGCCAAATTATGACACTGACTTTATCTATACATACATACTCTGAGAAATACATCTTTCCACACCAACATTACTTAAGACTTTGAAGTCACTGCAACAGTAAGATAAAATGTTAATGATACTAGCACCCGTAATTCTATTACAGCCCACTGAAAACTTTTAAGAAAACATGGTCTAGTATCACAGTGACATAAGCATATCTCCATGAAATTCCAAAGTGCTTCCTAAACTCTGTAGGGAGCCTCTTCCTAAGACCTCAGAATAAGCTCCAGAAAGTTGAACAATGTTTATGCTCTTTGTTGAAGCAGTAACTTCATACTGCTATTGAGAATGACCAATATGTAAGGCTAAATAAATAGCACTGCAAAGAATATCAATCAAAAGGGTGAATAAAAAAGAAAGGTACAGAGTATTCACAATAACAAAATTTTGTATCTAGAATCTAATCTGTATGATGTATGATGATAAGATTAATCTGGCCTTTTTAGGATATTTTACTGCTTACGTAATTATGTATTACTGAAAAATGGCCCAGTATACAAAATAATGTAATGGAGTCAATAGGCCTTATTCATATCCCAACAACCAATTTAGTGAAAGGTAAGAAAAACATATTTGTAACTCATTCTTTTATCCACATGAACATCATGTTTTAAACAATAAATCAAAGAGCACTTAACACACATTTAACAAATATGATACGCTCTTTTCCTAGGATAAGAAAACCATTTGAGAAATAATAAGCCTTAAGAAGGTGGACTATTTTGCTCTGCCTGGTCAGGTCAGAGACTGAAAAATAAACTATGCAGCTGACCTAGTCTCTGCCTGGTTCTGGGTTCTTGTCAGACTGCCTGCCCATCCCTAAATCACCGGCATCCTCAAGGCAAGGCCCCTTGCTCCCGGAACAAGAAGGCCTGCTCTGTCCAGGAGAAAAGTTACTCATTAGGGGATGTATTCGGAAGGTAACGGCCAAAGGTGCAAGTCATATCCAACAACTTAATTTTTTTTAGAAAGACCTGCTATCTAGTCTAATTCTCTTGGTTACTAACTCAGATAAAAAGACAGGAAGCGTGATCCACTACATTCACTGACTGGCTGGCATTCCAATGAGACTGAAACCAAGGTTTTCCTTGTCTACACTTCTTTGTTTTCTACAATGATCTCTGACCACAGAAATATAATTCTAGAAACATTTTCCTTCAGATACTTACTCCAGTACAAGAAATGAGACACCTCCCACCCCATGCTGACAACCCAGCAGAACAAAAATTTGAGGATAATACTTGGAAGCTTTCATTTCTTTGAACTTTAAATATCTGGGAATTCCACTTACTTGCAGCATAATTTACAAGAACAAGAAATTTTAAATTTCTTAAGAATTTGATTGAAATGGATGATACAAATTTGGGGCTTTTTTTGTTCACTGGTGACTATTTGTAGGACTTTTAGTCTACCACTTGGGCTCATTATATAACCTCCACTTATATAAGGCATAATATAATTGACATAATTTCTAGGAAATGAAAAAGGACATACTTGCTTTCAAGGGGCACTTATTTTCAGCAGAGTATAGAGGGGAGCCTTAAAGATAAAATATTTGATGAATTGTCTTACACCTTTCAGACCACTCAAGGGCAAAAAGTAAACTGCTCTCTAAGAGAATATACAAAGGAGAAACGGCTGACATTAAGAGAGGAATTTTGAAATAATCTCTTCAGATAAGCATCTCCTCTCTTAAGAACAACACCCGGATGGACCATAAACTTAATCATCAAGCTTAGTAAGATCAAACTGTAGGAAGGTTACTTTCATCTCCTAATTTTTCTCTTTGGCCACATCTCTTAGGCTCCTATCTCATCCCACTTTATCTTCCCCCTTAGTTGATTTCATTCCTATTTCAATTACTATCACAAAAAAAGTTTACATATTATTTTACTATGTTCTTATTGTACCATATGTCTTATTCAGAACACTTATTACGGTAGAAATTTTACATTTGTTTAATTGATGTTTGTCTCACCCACAACACTATGAAGTCCATGAAGGCAGGGACCACATCTTAATTGATTCCTGTTGTATTTCTAGGATGTAGTACTGAAATATCTAATACACAGTGCCTAAAAAAAATTTTTTTTTAATGAAAAAAACAAAAACATGTAAGGAGAACATCTATTTAATGGACTCATGTTTCCAAGCAGAAATAAGTACTTTAAAAAAAACTCTCTTTCCTGGGAACCTATCTGCTGAGACTAGGAGAGACGTAGGTACATGCCTGCTATAACTTTTCTGGCTCTTTCTCTTGTGCTTTTTGCTGTTCTTAGTCATGTGACAAGTGATTTTGCCATCCCTAGGGATGTCTGTGATTGCCCAGAAATGACAGTAACTGAGTGAGCTCCAAATTTCTTTGGGGTGAATTATGAGTCCACATGCTTAGGTGTCACTAATAATGGTACTTTTATCACCACTTTGGCTTCTTTTATCTCATTTTGTTTACAAATTCAGAAAAAGAAACTAGGTTTCACTAAACATCCTCGTTAAAATGCTATTAAAACACATTCAAGATACTCATACTCCTATAATCGCCTAAATGGTTCTCAACACTATCTTTAAAATCATGTAGGACAGAAAATTCTATCTCCTGAGTTTATACCTGTCTCCTGATTTAACTTCTCTACGGAGTTATACTAAGTTACAATTTATTTGTTACCTTTCAAAGTTACTATTATCAAACTGATTACCAATCCCTTTATTCAATACTTCTGTGTAGTATTATGTACTAAGCACTATGCCTAGAAACTAAGGAAAAAATGAAAACAAGATATAATCCTTGTCCTCATGAAGTTTATATTCTACAGCAGAACACAAAACAGACAAAATTATTGTATGCTCCTATATGCAATGAAGAAATAAAAAAGAAAGTGAAGACACAGAGAGGGAATGGAGGTAAGAATCAGATTAGATTGGACGAGGGGCATTGGGAAAGCCCCTCTGAAGAAATATGAAACTGACACCTCAGAGATCACAAAGGGAAAAGAATATTCCAGGCAGAAAAAAGAATTTAAAAGAGTTTAAGGGATTTTATGAACTGAAAGAAAATGGAAATAGAGAGAATGGCATGAGATGAAATTTAAAATACAAACAGAACGAAGACAGGGCAGACCCACACTGACCACAGTAAAGTTTGGAATTCACTGATTGACCAATTGATTGGATTTCATTTAATGTTGCACTGAGATTCTTCATTTGTCGGGGTGGAGCAGGGCGGGTGCTGGGGATCGAACTCAGGGCCTACTCAGGGATTAGTAGGCAAGCGCTCTACAACTGAACTAAATCCCCAACCCCTTTGAGATTCTTCTCCAAATTAAACTTCCACATCCTTAAATTATTCTTCCTAAGACCCTCTGATCCCTCTCCTTACGGTGGTTATGTCTTCGGTGCAGGACAGTTAATCTGGCAAATTTAAAATGCAGTTCCTCTTCTCCAAAGTATGATCTTACCAGCAAAGAAGAGATGGACTCCCACACTTCCCTCATTCTAAATATTATGCCTTTAGTCAAATCAAATGAGCTCTTTTATAAGTTACGTCACAACAGTGATGAATACTGAACTTACTATGGTGCTAAAATCCCCAGGTCAATGCTTGCCACTCAACAGCCATAACCTTCTGTTCCAATCAGGACACAGCCTCTCCTGAAATCTATTTAATCTTCTCAATGATCACCTATTTACGACTTCTTTCTTCATGATCCAAAATCCGCAGACCACTAAGCAGTCCTAACTTCCTTATATTTACTGGTACAGAAACAGCATGCCTACTGTGAGCCAGAAGTGATCAACATAGCAGGCAAGATCCCCACACCAGAAAACACATGATCAAAATCTTCCAACTCTGAGTTACTCCCAGCCTAAAATAATCAAGTTTAGGCAAGGTATATTAAATTCTACTATAAGGGGAGGATCTCCCGCAGTTCTCCAAAGCCAAAAACCTCAGCTTTTCCATTCTTACCTCCACATACCCAATCACAAAGTCTAACTCTAAATATTCCTCCAATACCCCTATCTTGCTTGTCACTCTCCTGGTTTCAGGCCACCATAATCTCATCTGGATGACTGAAACAACCTGCTAATGCAACTTATAAGACTTTTATGCTCTGACCTTTACTAAGCTCTTTGACCTAATCTTTGGTACTCTTCTTCTCATATTTTTGCAGACCTGTAATAACGAACTACTTTGTTCTCTAACTACTTTGTGTCCCTCTTCCAAAATGTCTCTCCCTCTAAATATCTCTTTCCTTTTTACAATAATGGCTCAGTCATCTTTCTGGTCTCAACTTAGGTGCTACTTCTAGAAAATCTCCCCTGATCCAAGTCTAAATTAGTTACCCCTCCTCCCTTTCTAGGAGTTCCCAATGCACTTTGTACTTCTTCCATTTTAGTTCTTGCATGTTAATTGCCATTTACTTGTCAGCATCTTTCACAAGACCATAACATCTCAGAGATCCAGGAAGATGCCTGTTGTGTTCACTAATGCTTATCACCCAACCAGCACAATGCGTGGGAAGTAATAAATACCTCCAAAATATCTGTTGGGAATGAGAGCAAAAATGTTTATGTATGGATGTGTACACATAAATAAATGAGACAAAACTTTTGGAAAGTAAGAAGGCCCTGGCACAGCACTTGCCTAGTATTATGTGAGGCCGTAGGTTTAAACCCTGAGTCTGCAAAAAAATAAAAGGCGGCCCTTGTTTTCAAACCTACAAATAATTTTACAAAGGACACAGGCTTGCTTGACTTAAATTCCAACATTACAAACAAAACTATATTTAACATAATAAAATGTAAATTAGTAAACATAATTCGTCAATTACTAACACATAATCCATTCATTTAAACAAATGTACAAAAGTATTAGGCCAGACTTTTCTTTAAAACACTAAGATGCTAAAGTCTCCGATTCAAATTACTAAAACGGTAACATTTCACTCAAACACTGACCCAAAGAAGTCAATATCCCAGAAAAAGTAAAGCTGTTTTTATCCTCTCACAGGTCACTGACGCCCAATGACAAACTTAATGTGCCTTGGGATTAATATATCAATCCAGATTCAGTAAGTAGAAAATAATTTGATACTTACTCACACAATACCACATATTTTTCAAGAGAGTCAATCAGTAGTTTGCTATCTCCTTGATGAAAGTGCAGAGCAGGGAGAACGACGTCATCCTTTAGACAGAATACCAAATACGACCAGCCCATACCCTCTTTGTTTTGCTTGATTGATTTCAGGTCTGTCAAACTGAACAGGAATGACCATTTGCTTTTCCCATTTCTATGACTTGGAGCATCTTAAAAACAAGAAAGTGGGGCAAAATATTTTTGTTCACCTTTTAAAAGGTACTGACAGTGCTCATCACGACTGCCTAACAAATTTGTTGCGCCCAGGGAGTCACTACAGCACTCATATTACTATGGCTTTCATCTGTATTAGAAATGGCAACACATTTTCCTAAAAAGAAGGATTTTTAAAATAATCACCCTGCCACACACAAATTCAAAAAATGCTATCTCTATATAAAATATAAGCTCTGCCCCAAAAAAGACTACATACGGTTTTCTGGAAGCAGGCTGGCTGGATTCGAACTACAACACTACTAGCTTACTAACTGAATGATCTGAAACAAGTAACTGAATCTCTTTGAATCTCATTTTCTTTTACAAATGGAGATAATTAATGCTTACCTCCCAATATTATTCTAGGAATTAAGAAGTAATACTTGTCAACTAACTGGTACAGGCCAACTATACAGCAAATATTCAATAAATATTAATCTTTCCCACTCCCTGCAAGTAAGGATAGCATAAATCTCTTGGGAAAGTCATTTTGTTTTTTATATAACATTTCTTCATTTCCTTTATAATTATTTTAGGAAACTACACTGATAATGAATGTAACCACATCGATTAAAAATAAAACACTGGAGTAACTATAAGGACAGGCATTTTGAAGGAAAAAAAAAAAAACAGTGGGGAACTGAGGATGAAAAGATGTGAAAGCCTCAAAACAAATGAATTATACTCAATCATCTTACCAAACTTTCTACTAAGAGCACAGTTCACACCAAACTATAGTTATTTAAAATTCAGCATTTTTTGAATTTGTGGTTATTTTTATAGAAGGTAAAAATCCTAGATTCATGAACATCATCCCAGCTGTTAACAAGCAACTTAATGATTATTTAAATAAAAGTACATACAACAAAGGAAAAATCTTCAATATGGATACTGCTACTCATAATCAACTTCCAAAATGCCACTTTAAAAATCTAAAGATATTATATCTCTGAATTTTTAAAAAAAATTTTCTAATGTTATTTCATAAGAAGTGTCACATTATTTTGTTATTCAAAGTCTTTATGAATTCTGTCCCACATTATCAGTTCCACAAAGAAATTCCAGAAGAAACAGCTGTTTACAATACTTAATCAATTGATGTTGACTGTATGTACATGTCACCTTCCCATATAATCAGGAATACAACAGTTCCATATACCCAATAAGATTCTTTAAAACGACAGAGAAACCTATAGTCTACAGAACCCTCTATCTGCTAGGAATATAGGAACTGTCACTATTTTAGGGGCACTTTAACAAGCATAATTTGAAAGATACCCAGAAAGGTTAAAGTATTTACATACTACATACACTGACCTGTGTGGCTTCTACACTAGTGTGAATGGTGTATTCATATCTAAGGCTGAAACTAAAGTAGGCGCTATGTGCAAACTTGATTCCAGAATGTTTCACTGGTACAGACCTTGTCAGACCACTGCAATGTGGTTAGGGTAAGTGTGAACATTTCTAGAATTCCAGCCTATCCCTGACTCACTTAAGTGTGTTTGTATTTGAACTACCTAAAAAGGATACATACTAGTAGCTTATGTGCAAAATCTAAAAAAAATTCATAGAAAAACAGCAACAGAAAAACAGATACAAACAATTTTTAAAATTCTGCCATTGTATCAAGACTATTTAAGTTAATGCAAGGAAGTCACATGGAAATTTTTAAATAGTATGTGCAGGCTAGGAGTCATCAGAAACTTGCACATTTTCAAGAGTAAATACTTCACATAGATTTTCCCTTATATAGTATACAAGAAAGAAAATGCTTCACACATTTGCTCACTTAAAAGATCTGACAGATGAAAGAAATATTACAAGTCAATCCTATTAGTCCCTCCTCTACTATACGAGCTTCACAAGAGCACGAACTTCATCCTGTTCACAAGTGTAATCTCCAATGCTTGCAGAGTGGCTAACAGACAGCAGGTACCCAAAGATGTTTTGCTCTTATAATCTACTACCAAGTCAACATAAAAGTAATCTGCAAGTAGTCAGCTGCCAACAGCTAACTAGATAAAGAAACACTTACAAATGAAATCCACAAAAGGCAAGAGTGATGTCAAAACTTCCTTCTTTCTCCTTAAAGGAAAGGTAGTAATTAGTTCTAAAAAATTTACTATGCAACCAAATACATGTAAAAATTATTTCCAGCATATCGACATGGGAAAACTGAATAGCAGAAAAGCAAGATGAAAGAGTTCAATAAATCTCCGTATGTCTTGAATAGAATTAACATCACATCAAGGACATGACATATAATTTGGATGGTTTCTGGAATATGATGACAGTCTATTCTAGGAAAAAATATTCTCAAAATATTTAATCTGATATATAAAAATAAAGGACTTATCAATGTAAACTCATAAAATATAAAAAACATTCTTAAGAAATACAAAGTTAGCTGGGGATTTAGCTCAGTGGTTAGAGTGCTTGCCTAGCAAGCACAAGGCCCTGAATTCGATCCCTGCCACTAAAAAAAAAAAAAAAAAAGTTAAATAAGTCTTCAATAGTCAATATTCTTAAAGGTTTGTCCCAAATTTCCTTTGAGCCTCAAAAAAGAAAAGGAAAAAGTATGAAGCAGAAAATATGAAGGCTAAATAAGAAAAATAAAAGCTTTTCTCAAGGGGATTAGGGATTTGGCTCAGTGGTAGAGCGCTTACCTAGAAAGTACAAGACCGAGTTCGATCCCCAGCACCAAAAAAAAAAAAATTTTTCTCAAAAAAAGTTTATAAAATGCATGTTTCATAAAAATTTCTAAGAATTTAATTTCTTGAAAAGTGTTTCCTTTGACTCTTAAAATTACAGCATAAAGTCTGTTCACTTTACAAGTTACTGTGTGGCAAAGTCATAAAAGCAGTACTTATATCTTGGTTTTGATAAACTACACAACTACACAAAAGTTCTCATCTCTAACCACATATTAAAATCACCCAAAGACACAAAAGAAAAAAGACAAAAAAAAAAAGAAAGAAAATCACCAAAGACCTTCTTTGAAAATGCAGATGTGTAGGACTCATCCCCAAAGTCTAAGTTTTTGTGTTTTGTTTTGCTCTTTTAAAATTTCAGGGGCTGGGGATTTAGTTCAGTGATTAGAGTGCTTGCCTTGCAAGCACAAGGCCCTGAGTTCAATCCCCGGCACCACAAAATAAGTAAATAATAAAATTTCAATGTGCAGGCAAGGCTGAGAAGCACAAATTGTCAGGTGATCTTTATTGCTAGATCACGATTCTCTCATCCATGCAATGTTCATTCTTTTACGTCTGAACTCACTTCTGCTCATTCCTATGCTCTTTCATCTCCAAGAATAGTGTTAATCATCAACACAAAAAAATCATTTCACATAAACCAATCCTGACAAGCTAGTGCAGTGAAATCATCTAACATCCCACATCTAATAAAATCCTGTGGTTTCTTATTTCCTTAACAATAAGAACATTCCCTTTCAGCGCCCAAATGCCTTCCCACCTCAAAAAAGACACATCCACAAACAATCTGACCATTATCAAAAGTTTATGAAATGCTATTTATTTCTTAATTTCCACTGTTTCCTAGACATGATGAAATGAAAAGCATAACTACTGTGCATACATCCTCCCAAAGTTTTGGCCGCCTCTTGAGCAGATAAACGTATAATTCCCAAATTCAGGCCAAAATTATTAAGAAACTAAACACCTTTCTATTATTAAATATAAAGCAATCAATAAAAATAAAAAATTTCACATTTCAACTCTATACAAGTATTCAATATTTATGTTAAAAAGAGTTGGCCTATCTAGGTCATATTTGGTACAGTATACGAATCCTATGGTACATGCACATTTCCTTCACATGAATTAGTATATACTGTATAATGTCTGGCTGTTAGCTTGACTCTCTTTTGTTAACTACATACAAGATAATCATCACACAGCAAATGTAATTGAAAATGGATAGAAAGGGGAACAAAAACTGAATCTATACAAAAGGGAGACTATGGGAGCTGTGACAATTCCAGTAAACACTGAAATTAGAATGAAATGGCTTAATAGTATACTCCATCTCCCTCTGGTGCTTTTTGATGAAATAACATGGTTTTTAAAGTTCTACTAGATTAATAAAATGTGTATGAAAGGTAATTTTTAAAACTGTTTCTACTTTTTGTCATTAGTAATAACAAAATAGAGCAAGTGTTCTTAACTCTTTTTTTGAACTCACAACCAATAGAACAAAAAGATGAAAATGGAATGTAACTAGCCCATGAATTATACGTACTAACACATCAAATGATCCTTCTGACTTAGAAACACTAAAGAATTTTCTTTGCACTTTTATTTATTAGTATATTATATAGTAGTAAATCAATTCAAATTTCAAAAGATTTAATTTATACCTCCATTGGTATGTGGTTTCTTTTTAAAAGAGACTGTATTAACCATATCCCACTCGGCTTCATAACTGTTCAGATGTTCCACAACTCGATGAGCTCTTTCTCTTGGGGCCTGGGTCCATTCTACAACGGAACTGGAGTCCTAAAATAATTATAACATAAATATTTGAAGTCTGAAACTAGAATTTAACTTCAATCCATAACATCTCAGCTTTTATTAAGTTAGCTCTATAAGTTGGGGCAGACAAGTGAACCCTACTTGCTTAGCCTTTTCTCCCATGTTCACCTTTACCAAAAGAGTATGAAATGCTTGTTCAGACTTAAGTTAACCAATGAAATATATGCAGTTGTCAACTCAGGATATCTGGAAATGTTTTGGCCTTCATAATAAAAGCTCCATTCCTTTTTTCTTTTTCCTACTTTGAATGT
Organism: Hystrix cristata; assembly: GCA_004026905.1. NCBI lineage: Eukaryota > Metazoa > Chordata > Mammalia > Rodentia > Hystricidae > Hystrix > Hystrix cristata. Next base: position 13,255 of record PVJO010017806.1, on the reverse strand, counting down.
AGTCATGTTGTCTAAAAATATCATCCATCTTATGACAATAGAAAGCAAGAGAACCACTGCATAAAGTTTCCAGCTTCCAGACTTGAGTTACTCAAGGAAAATAGCTAACTTACTTAAGCCATCATTGGCTACACTTTCTCTTACTGGTAATCAAAACTTGCTAAAAGCAACGTATCTACAAGCACAGTTCTATAAAACTTTCCATTTTAAAAAGGAATAAAATCCAAAATTCTAAAATGCAATATAAATATTTTGGCTAAATAAAAAATTTGACTTCTATATGAGACTTCATACTAAATGCACATTATTTAGAAGGAAAAAAAACCAACTGTGTTATAACATGGATGAACCTTGAAAACATTATCTAAGAGAAAAAAGCCCATCACAAAAGACTATATAACCTAAGAGTCCATTTATAAAAAATTTGCAAAACAGGCAAATTCTCAGAGACAGAAAGTACATTAAAGGTTGTCAGGGGCTGGGAGCAGGCAAGAATTAGGACTGACTGCCAGTAGAGTTTCTTTTCTGAGAGTTGATAAAAATGTTCTCGAATTAGACATTGGTGATGTTGCACATCTGTAAATACAATAAAAATCACTGAACTGTAAATTTTATGTATGGTACATAGATTATATCTCAATAAAGCTGATTTTTTGTTTTTTGTTTTGTTTTGTTTTTGAGACAAGGTCTTGCTGTGTAGTGGCCTTGAGTACACTATGTAGCCCAGGCTGGCCTCAAACTCGTGGCAATCCAGCCTCAGCCCCCCAACTGCTAGGACTACAGGTGTGCACTACCACACGTTATTTTTAAAAGTGCATTTCGTTAAGTGCTCTTAAATACCTTTCCAGCGTAGCAAATACTAGAAGAATCCAATGCATCATCCAATGGTCTCCAGTCCACTATTACTTCAGCATCCTAAAGAAATTATGAATATTTAGTATTCAGCAATATAGTACATTTTTAATCTACTTATTTTTTACTCTCTAAACCCAAAATTAAATTTTAGCCCCTTAAATACCAGCGTTTTTAATATGTTAATATCATATATTAACCAGCTTGACAATAAATGCTCTACAGATTTAATTCTGCTTACTTTTCTCATTATGAAAAATTTGTATTCCTCCAACTTCTACAAAGTAAAATTTAAAATATCCTTTGTCACTTTATTAGCTTATTCAAACATTATTTCCATGTTAAATTTACAACTACTATTCGAATATATATTTGTATCTTACAAATAAAATTGAAACTCTGATAATAATTCAAAGATGAACCACTACCATCTACTATTATTAAATAAAATCATTTACTAGAAACTCACCTTTTCTAAAACACGTAATATTCCTGAAATTAAGCTGTCTTGGTCATTGGTCTTTGCACAAGATGAGTGAATATACACTCCTTCCTGTTCATATATAATCTAGAACAGCAAAGATAAGGTTAAACACACTGTGTCTATTTCAATGTTTTTTAAAAATATTTAGATATTTCTTATAATGCCTGGCCAAATGTCTAATTTTGGTGCTTTGTTAGAGCAGAGCTAGGAAGGATATACAAATTCATACCGTCCAGGGAATACTAAACTTAAAAATACAAGAGTAAGTGCTAATAAGGATGTGGAAAAACTGGAATTCCACCTTGTTGCTGGACTATAAATTGTTGGTCAAGTATCATCTATTATTTTTTAATTAAGAGAAAATTTTTCCTAAGTAATTTAGCTGGGGAAATACCTAAAATGTATTAAAGTAGCAGGCACCTTACAAAAGGTCAAAGCTGTACTTGCTCCATTTCCTGTGTTCCTTAACTTCTCAGCACTCTTTGAGAGACAGCAACATATTTGAAAATTTACAACTCTGAACTAGATTAACACTTGTCTTTAGAAGCAGTTTTGTTTGGCTTTCTAATTTCAAGGGTTTGATATTAGCTAATATAAATTACCAATTCTCCCAGAAATGGCAAATAGGGTGTAGCTAATTTATTAACTTGTATCAACTTCTAAACCTTATAAAGTCTTAAACAGTCAGCCTTCCATATCTATGGATTTCACACCCTCAAGTTTGAACCACCATTCAAAAAATTCAGAAAAAGAGTATGTATTAAACATGCACACTTTTTCTTGTCATTCCCTAAGCAATACAGACAGCATAGCTTCTATTTATATAGTGCTTACAATGTATAAAGTAATAAAGATAATCCAGAAATGATTTAAAGAATATGAGAGAATATGTGTAGGTTATATGCAAATACCACACCACATTTTACAAGGGACTTGATTGAGCCTCCTCAGATTTGGGTATCTAAAGAGGGTCCTGGAACTAATTTCTCTTGCACCCTGATGGACAGTGGTATTTTATAAGACTTAGCATAGAAAAAATATTAGTTGCATCGATACACAATTTATTTCAAATGTAAAATAATAGTGGTAAAAGTTTTAACTGAATAATACTCTACCTTCCAAGTACTCTGATCTCGTATCTTCACAGCCACCCTGAATCAGTTAAAATATTATAGGTAGTTGGGGCTGGGGATTTAGCTCAGTGATTAGAGTGCTTGCCTTGCAAGCACAAGGGCCTGAGTTCGATCCCCGGCACCCCAAAAAAAAAAAAATATTATAGGTAGCTAAGTTAAATAGAAACATTATAGGCAGTCAGACAGGGCTGGGCCCCAGAGGGAGTCAGTGCAGAAGATGAGAATACACTACAACTATGGCTAGAGACACATCAATGAAGGCCAAGCCTCAAGATAAGAATGGAATGATCAGAGTTACATACCTGCCCAACGGATAAGCAATGAACTGAAGATTATACTCATTCAGTCCAATAAAGTCTAAACAGACATCAGTTACCCAGGTGGATGACCAGGACTTCCAAATCCACCCTGTCCTAGGATGTCTTTGTTCTTTCCATGCCCATTTGCTACATGACCTGCTTCCTCATCAGATTATTATTACCTGGCCAGCTATACTTTTAATGTTATTAGTTAATCACAGTTTTGACCTCACGTTGTACCCACTTCATGATTTTGCTCTATAAAACTTCCTCTGAAAAGTGGGCTGGCTCAGTGGCTCACTTTCAGGTTCCCCTCCTGTCTCTCAGGAGCTATCTCTCAATAAATTTTCCTCCTCTTAACCTCCGTTGTTCCTTAGAATTCATCCTTCGATTTTGGGGAACACAAAGTCGGCCTATCTGACATCTAACAGGTTGGGAGTTATATTTTTCCCCTGTATCAATAACAGATCACACTATCTCCCACTCCATTTTACAGAATAAACTGAGACAAGACCTTGAAAAAGTGATTTTACTCAAGACCACAGACTTATCAAAAAGAGATTCAGATTTTCTGACACCCTTACCCATAAATTTCAACTGTAATTGTCTCAAGAAAGCACAACAAAATTCCCATGTGGCTTCTTCAGAAGGAAAAGAATTTCTGGAATTGCTTAGACAAAATGCGGCTGCTTCAGGACTAAAAACCAATTTTTAAATGTCTTTCATTTTATAAATCAATGAAGGAGCTATTTAGCAACTTAGTCCTAATTTCTCTATCTGAATTTCTAAACATTCCACACAAAAAGCTAATCCCATTTTCATCATCTTGGTTTAAATCATTTATTCGAATACTACAGTCCTTCAATCTATTTTTAAAGGACTGGTTTTGGGGGTTGGGGATTTAGCTCAGTGATTAGAGTGCTTACCTTGCAAGCACAAGGGCCTGAGTTCGATCCCTGGCACCACAAAAAAAAAAAAAAATAATAAAGGACTGGTTTTACTTATTTATAGCATGTCTGTTCGCCCAATTTGTGAGTATATATAAAATACAACAATCACCATTCTACAAGTATCTACTTAAAATAGCTCAAAATTCAAAAACAAAAGTCCAATTAAAGTTTGATGTTAGGGCTAGGGATGTAGTTCACTGTGCTTGCCTAGCATATGCAAAGTCCTGGATTCAATCCCCAGCACTGCAAAATAAGAAGAAAAAAAAAAGAAATTTTGATGTGATACTATTACAGACAGCTAAGTTAGGTAGAAATATTACAGGCAGTCAGGCACGGCTGGGCCCTGGAGGAAGTCAATGCAGAAAATGAGAATACATTACAACTATGGCAGGAGGCACATCTGTTGAAGCTCAGACCTCAGGACAGATACACAACAACCAGGCCTACACGCCTCCCTCAGATGATAAACAGGAATTTAGAATTATAATACACCCCCCTGGTCCAGGAAGCACAGATAGGCACCAATCACCCAGGAGGACCATCAGGAACTCCAGATCCACTGTCTTCCTGGAACACCTTTGTTCTTTGTATGTCCATTTGCTAAGTGACCTGCTTCCCCACTGATCAATATTACCTGGGTGGCTATACTTGTAACGTTGTTGGTTGATCATAATTCTGACCCACATTGCACCCACCTTGTGATTTTGTACCCACTTTGTGATTTTGCTCTGTAAAACCTCCTCTGAAAAGTGGAGCTCACTGGCAACCCATTTGGGTCCCTTCTGGGTCCCCTCCTGTCTCTCAAGAGCTATAATTTGTCCTATTCTTAACCTCCATTGTTCCTTACAATTCATTCTTCAACTTTGAGGAACAAGAACTCATGGTATCTGACATCTACCAGGTTGGGAGTTATATTTTTCCCCTATACCAATACTATAGCCTGAAGATGATACTTTATCTCTATAAAGTATAGGCACTATAAAGAATTGATTCCTGAGGAGTACCATTCTCCCACAGGCTCTTCTGCTCAGCATATACGAACACTGATAAAAATAATTCCAATAGGAGACGTGACAGGTTTATCCCAATCTGCCAGTTACCCATGCTATGAGGACAAGAAGCAAAGAAAATGCATCAGCTATTCCTCCCTTTCCGCTACAAATGTACATGGCAAACACACATCCAGAGTACATCTTTAGTGCAGCTATAAACAATGTTATCATTTCATCTTCCAGTTCATTTGGCAAAGAAATTGAGTACGAAAACCACACAACAAAATACACAGTTGTCAAAATCAGAATTTTGGTGGTTTAGGGATAGTTTTATTTGGACAATGATTCCTGAATTGTCCAATCTTTCGAAATCAAAAAATGTATTTGATTACATTAATGTACTTGATAACAGAAATTAAGTTGAAATTTGAAAAGAATGAAAATATCCAAAGAAAAACAGAATGCTATGTACCACAAAAGACAAAAGGTGTAAGTAACTAAAAAACTGGAAAAAAATACCCAGTAATACCAAGTCGAAGACATAAAAGGACTTAAAAATGGCACAATAACTGTATTTTTAATACAGTTTTTTAAGAAACTTAAAAATACAGAAAATAAAGAAAAATAAAGAAGCGTAAGAAGTGTCTATGATAAAAGGATAGTGGTTACTTAGGAGATGAGAGAATACACGAAAGGTCCTCCCTTAATTAGCAAACATCAATTTCCTAACCTAAGTGGTGGACACAAGGATGTTTGCCTCATGGCTCATTAAGCTAAATAATAAGTGTGATTTTCTGAATCTGAGTTCTCTTTTACAATAAAAATAATAAACTGATGATAATCACAAAATGTAAAGTTTTAAATAGGGTTAAACTAAATCTCAAGAGCATCAGAGGAATTCCGTCAATGGAAATCATAACACTAGATCTATGGAAAAAGATACCTTGAGAAAAAGAGAGGAGAGATAGATTTGAAATAGTCAAACATTCCACCAAGGATTTGAGTAGAGGAACAAGGGGTAGGGTGGGGGAGGGGAGTAACATAGAGGAAAGAGGTATTGCTCCTACCAAAAAGAGCCGGAGGAAAAAATAACCTATGTAACAACTACTTGCAACCAATATGAAGTGACAGACTGGCTTTAACCTCTCACCAGAAAATTAATACTATAACCAAATCTATGAAACAATGGTTTTCAAGAAACTATTTGTCAAGCAGTGAAGGTCAGCGACTGCGAGAGAAAGAAAACAATGAAGACGGAAATATAACTGACTCTTGAGGGTCTCCAGATGTGGTAAAGGGAGCACAGAGGTGGGAAACTAGGGATGCCAAGACAGCTAGAGTTCACAGAACAGATCACCAAATACAGAGCTGCACAGAGAACTCAAGCATCTGCTGTCTTCAGTATTCAGCAGATGGATGCATGTATATCAGTAATAACCACCCAAGGCAGAGGGGAAAAGCCACCTGACACTATTAGAAACAGTCTGCAGGCATACATAGCTGGTCAGACTAGTCAAAACCAAGAAACCAGCAGGGGATGGTAGTGAAAACCTATAATGCCAGCAATCTGGGAAGCCAAAGCAGGAGGATCACAAGTTCCAGCCCGGCCTGGATGATCCCTGTCCCAAAATTAGATAGTTAGATAATTAGATAGTTTAGAGAGAGAGAGACAGGCAGATAGGGCTGAGGATGTTGCTCATGGAGAAGGACCTGGCTACAATCCCCAGAAAGGAAGGAAGACACACAAAGGAAGGGAGAGAAAGAAAGTGACAGAAAGATGGGGTAGGGGCGGGGTGGGGAAAGCAAAAAGGCAAAAGAAAAGAAAAAAGTGGAAAATCTCATAAATCACAAAGAACTGGTTGAATATTGAGGAAAGTCTTGCCTTACCAGTGGGACTTAAATTCTACATTAAGTTACGCTGATATGATCTCACAAACTTTAAAAGCAAGACCCAAAGGTATCAAAAGATTTCCAAATAACTTAAGTACCTTCTAGGAACATTTTGTAGGAACATAAAAATATCTGGCATCCAAAAAAATGGAATTAAAAACTCCCAGTAAGTCACGCTAAAAGTGAGGAAAATATGATCTATAATAGGGATAAAATCAATTAAACAGGGCCACAAATGTAACACAAATATAAAATTACTAAAGAAGGACATTAATGCATTATAACTATTTTATATGTTCAAGATACTGGAAAAAACTCATAGCTCACTAGGAAAACATCAAAAATATACAAAGTCCCAAATGAAGTTACATCAAAAAGACTCGTATTCAGAACATAAAAAGAACTCTCATAACTCAATAATAAGGCTAGAGATGTAGCTCAGTGGTACAGCACTTGCCTAGCATGTGCAAGGCTCTGGGTCCAATCTCCAGCACTGTACCCAATAAATAAATAAATAAATAAATAAATAAATAAAATAAAACTTTAAAAGGGGAACAGATTTAAACAGACAGTTCACCAATGACACAGGCACAACAAGTATGCACTTGAAAAAATACTGGACACCACTAGTCATTATGGAAATGTAAAATAAAACATAATGAAATGCTTCTACAGATCTATAAGAATGGCTGTAATTTTAAAAATTGACATACTAAATGATGGTGAAGATATAGAACAATCAGAACTTTTATATACAGCCAGTGAAATGTAAAATGGTATGTCTCCTTTGGACAATAATAGTTGGCAGCACTTTAAAATGCTAAAGATACAACACATATGCCCCAGCCATTTCATTGAGGTATTTGCTCAAGAAAAATGAAAGCACATGTTCACACAAAGACGTGTATACCAATATTCAAAGCAGCTTTATTTGTACAATAGCCAAGGTGAAAATAATCCCAATGTTTGTCTATTGGTGACTGGATAAACAAATGTGTTATACAATGTGATATTACTTGGCAAGAAACATAATCTAATGATATATATAACATGACTGAATCTCCAAGTAATTATCCCAAACAAAGGAAGTCAAACCAAAAATATAATGTATACCATATAATTCCATTCACATAAAATTCTAGAAAAATCCTAACTAATCCAGAAAGCAGTTCAACAGTTGCCTACGGACAAGATGGTGATAGATTACAGTGAGTTAAGAAGAAAATTTTGGCGGTGACAGAAATGTCATTACAGTATCTTCACTGGGTTCATGGTATAAATATACATCAAAAATTATCAAATGTACACCCTAGCCAGATATAGGGGCACATGCCTACCATCTCAGCTATTTGAGAGGATGAAGAGGGAGGATCGTAAATTCAAGGTCCAACAGAAAAACTAAGCTAGACCCCGTCTCAAAATTTTAGAAAAGACTGGAGACATAGTTCAATGGCAGGGCAATGGCCTAGCATGTGTGAGACCCTGGATTTAATCCCAGGTTCCAAAAAAAAAAAGACGCCCTAAACACATGCAGCCTATTCTTTTTCAAGTGCATCTCAATAAAGCATGCAAATAATTTACATTAGAGCCTACTGTTTTAAACTGTAAAAACCTATGTAAAAGCAAGTACAGAAGTGGAGATATTTTCAGTATAAAGAAGAAAAAACATCATTTCTGCCTTTAAAAGTATTAAAAATCATAACCCCCACTTCACTGGGAATTAGGTATTCACAGGGAGCAGAACATTATCAAAAGCATTCAAAAATTTGCCACTTGGTGGCACTAAACTAACTGTATGAAATCAACAAATTTATTAAACAAATATGTGCCAGATACCACACTGAATAAGGATAAACAAGATAAAATACCTTGCTTGAATGTATCTGGCTGCATTATTAAAGAGGTAGTATCTTTACAGAAGGTAGAATATTAAACGCCAGAGGGGTGGGGGTAAAACGTACAAAAAAGGAAGAAAAGTTTTCCACTTGGGATAAAACTGTCTCATGCCCTCCAAGCCTGCCTTTATTCTTTAAAGAAACCTAAACAGTTAAGTACATTTATAATGCCTTCAATGATGGTCTGATGACAGCAACAAAAAACTGCAGTTTTTCTTCCCTTTAGCAAAATAACTACACCAAATATAACATAAAAAGAGGTCTGGAGACCATGGCAAAAGTTTTAGAATAAATGTTGACCTGTAATTTAGCAAAACTTAGAATTAAAAAGCAAAAATGCAGCAAGAAAGCAGGTAACTTTCCAGATTCTGAAATGCACTTTTGCACCATCCAATTCAAGACACAGCTCTTCCGACACAAAAAGCTGAAAAAAATAAAGTTGCACGACGTAGTAGTACATAGTTTTTTATTGTTTCTCTACTTAATTGGGACTAAGTTTTTATTCGTATTACGACTGTTTGACTGTTACAATATTTTCAAAAACTAAATATAAAAACATTCAAACCAATTTTTTTAAATTTAGCAGTTTAAAAATCCTTGCCCTAAATCTTTCTAAACATGGAAATCCAAAACCAACTATGTATACATAACATATATTCTTAAACTAGCAACTCTAAATTTTGTAAGCTAATCTAACAACCAAAAAAGCTTTCAAAAATACTTCTTTACATTTGGCAAAAGAAGAAAAAAAAATTTGGCATTATACAGTAGATGATATATTGAAGCTTTTGCTTAAACAAAGTGTCAGGAAAGGCCAGTGTGGGTCTGGATAGTCTAATGTGCTACACACCCAAATATCTAAGCACCCACTTTGGATCTCTACTTCAATAACCACAGGTAACTTAAACTCAGTTACTGACTCTTTCTGCTATTCCAAACTATCGAAGACACTACATCTACTCAGTTATCCTAAGTGCTTTTCACCAAGCTGACTGTAGCAATGATTGCGAAGCTTTTAAAGCTTTCAATGATACAAACAGCCCCGCTGTGGCATACGTGCCACACTTTTGCCATCACTGCTCTATAACCTAAGCCTCTCAAACTTCTCTGATACTGACCTCTCATTAATCCAGTCAACTTCTAAAAATCTGTGTAAAGTGTGTACTATATAACCAATGCCAAAACTGATCTTTATAAAATATGTATCCGATCACCTCATATCTGAGTTTAAAATCCTTCTGACTCCACCCTTACTTCTACAGCAACATCACACCTCGTGCCACTCCTCAACACTGTAGCCTTCCTGAAGTGGGCCTCTCTGAACCTGCTCCCGTGAGGGGATTTTTGGGTTTGTTTTTGGGTTTTTGTTTTTCTTTTTATTTTTTGGCAGTACTGGGACTGAACCCAGGGTCTTTGCACTGAGCTACCTATTTAAGACAGGGTCTCATTGGTTTCCCAGGCTGGGCTTGAACTTGCGATCTTCCTACATAGCCTCCCAGAGTACACCACCACATCCAGCTACTTGGGCCTTTTTCTATGTGAATTCTATTCCCTCTACCTGGAATACCCTTTTACCTCTCCTCTCCATAAATAACTTCTACTAAATCATTCAAAAAAGCACAAGCCCGTCCAAGCTATTCTAGTCACTCCCCATCCCACCTAATCTGATTCAGAACTTTCTTTACTCACACATTCAGCACATTTACTGAACATTAATACACTGCTGGGAATAAAAGTTGTTCAGTGTAAAAATAAGACATGGGGAAATATCTGACTAAACTAATGGTCATACTAGAGTGTAATGGAGACATGCACAGAACTGGAATAAGAAAACATTTTCAAAAAAAAAAAAAAAGAAAGAAAACATTTTCAATTATTTCTTCAATACATGGAGTACCAGGCACACAGCAGGTTACTAGATACACATAAGAATCAGTCACGGGGACCGAGGATATAGCTCCACAGTAGAGGGCTTGCCTCGCATGCACAAGACCTTGGGTTTGACTTCCAACCATTAAAAAAAAGATTCAGTCACTGCCTGCATAGACTTACAGTCTAACTGGGAATTAGGACAAGAAAATAGACAATTACAACTTATAAAAGTACCAACAGGCTGCAGCAGGCCCTTGTAAATATGTTATCTAGACTCAGAAGAGTCGAAGAGTCAAACAGAGTAAGAATCAGGAAGACTTAGCTAGAGCGACATGGAAGTTGATACCTAAGAATGACAATTTTAACTAAAGAGGGTATTGGGGGAGAAGACGGCATATGTTTATGGAGGAGGGTATATGCTAAACAGAAAGCAGTTCTGTGCATGGCTAAAACCCGAATATCAGAAAGTAGAGTCTAAAGACTAGACACAAAAACAGAGACTAGTTCAGTTCATAAAGGGTTTTACTAGCCACACTAAAGAATTTCAGCAGTTTGGAATTTATCCTGAAGACAAAAGCCACTAGAGTTTAACAGGGGAATGGCAGGGTTACACATGCCTTTCTTAAACCAACACGCTGGCCGCAGGGCCAAGAATGAACAGCTGTGATAATCCAGTGAGGGAGTAATTCATGACGGCTTGAACTAAGACAGTGACACTGCAGGTGAGGAAAGGCAGATGGCTTAGAAAGATATTTAGAAGGTCAAAATGACAGGACTTTGATTAGATGTGGAAGGTGAAGGGAGAGAAATCAAGAACAAAACTGAGCAGATGAGAGCTTATTTAGTAAGACCAGACAGAAGGAAAAAAGTAAATAATGAGTTTGAGACATATTAATCATTAATGATGGTTGTGGAGGGAAAAAAAAAAGCTTATAGGTGGTTACAAGAAAGATAACACACCATGGAATTCAGAGAGCAAAGAGTGAGCCTCAGAGATAGAAAGGGTGGTACGCTCCTCCGTGAAGGGCGAGTATGCTGCTTCTTCAGGATATCAATGTGCTAAACAAGGTTGGACAGGGGACAGCACTAATTTAGCAGTCTGAGGACATACAAAAATGACTACATGAATGACTTCTACTAACAACTACATACACACTATAGCACAACAAGAAAAAGTGCAAAGATTTCAAAGATTTTCTTCCATCAGACAATGCAAAGAAGAATGTTGGATTATAATCTCTCATCTAGTCTAAACAACTATGTACTATCAAAACTAAGATTTAAAAAGAAAAAATATATCATGAGGAGCTACCACGTTACAAGATATAGTACAGGGAAAGAAAAGTTCTCCAGGAAAATCTACTAGACATTAATATTCTTTGTCTTTCTACAGCACAGAACTGTAAGTGTATCTAAAAGGAACTAGATAGTGCCAATTTTAAGCTACAAAATAAATTCTTACTAAAAAAAAAAAAAAATCTCAAAGCAAATTCTGATTAAGAGGAAAACAACAGCTAGTTTCCCAACTGTTCCAAGCTATTTTCAACGGAAGAAAATTCTAACACAACAGAAAAACCGAGTAAATGAAAGTGCAGAATCTCACAATTCCTATCTCATTCTCTCCATCTTGCTCTTTCCTCCTCCTTAAATACCTACTATGTGCCAGGATCTAAGCCAAGTGATCTTACCACATGACAATTAGCCAGTCTACAAGTCATCAAAATATAGACATTCATTAAAAACAGCACCCACTTCAAGGATCTGAAATTCACATTGCATTTCTCATTCAAACAAGGTAAGGAGGTGACTGTTTTTTTCTAAGAATTGAAAGCTATAGAATCTTCAGTGCCTAACATAGTCTGCAACAAACCAAGTGATCAGTAAGTATTCAAAGAATGAATGAATGAAGGTAACTGTAATCATCTGGGACATTGGAATAATGGCAAAAACTATTTCAAGCTATCTCCTTTTTCTCCTCTTACTGAAAGGTAATTCAACTAATTCCATGAATTCAATTCTGTGCAGCTGTTAGAAGAAGGATGGCAGTGTCCCTATTTTGCCCCTCAGTATTCACAAGAACACTGACTGTCGACTGTTAAGATATATGACTACACTTATACACCAACATAAATTACCTAAATGCTAAGAACTAATCAGGGCTGATAACCAAACTTAAGCCCACTTTCAAAGCTCAACTAAGAAAATCAAGATAAATGCCTAACAAATATAGCCTTCCGCTGAATCTACCCAAATCACCAGAGAACCGAAGACATCATACCAGTATCCTGTACCTACTGAACTATGAAATTCATGAAACCAGAACACAACTGGGGCATAAGACAGTCTTTTTTTTCTTTTACTAAAAATATACAGTATGCTATATGATCACATTCATTATACTGTATTGTAGAAAGAACTCACAGAGGACTATATTCTCTGATCTTATCTCCAGAAACTAGTTTTTTGGGTTTCTGTGTTTTATTTTACCAATGGTCTTGAAATTCTCATAGTTAATTAGGTTTCCCCGCTTTACTTTCGCTGCTAGAAAACTTACAGCCAATTGTAGCTCACTAAAGTATAGTTTATTTAATAAATGTACTTCTAAGTTTCTGAATTTTCTTGTTTCCTTTTTCTAATTTATTTCAAATAACTATGTTGCTTTAATACTTATGAGCAGTCTTAATTTCTTAGCAGAAAACTGCCAGCATAAATAAGCATTCAACTATTTCCAAACAAATAGTAATCTTACAATCATAAGACATACTGAAAGATCTACCTTAACAGCAATAACAAACAATAGCAATAGCTGGTACTAATACTAGTAAGTGAAGATAGTTTCTGAAACTAATTTGGCTCCAGAGTTCAAGCTCTTAACTATTACCCTTCAC
>PVJO010017805.1:27706-38296 GCA_004026905.1 Hystrix cristata | reverse complement strand
TCACCATGTACATCTAAAATGTACCATTAAAATAAAATTTTAAATAAACAAATAAATTTTTAGAGCACCTAAAAAAAAAAAAAAAAGACTGCAGGGGATTGGGGATTTAGCTCAAGTGGTACAGCACTTGCCTAACAAGTGCAAGGCCCTGAGTTTGATCCCCAGCACCCAAAAAAGGAAAACCTAAAGAATTGTTCTTTTAAAAAGACTGCAGCCAGGCATGGTGGCGCACACCTGTAATCACAGTATTCAGGAAGGCTGAGGCAAGAGAATCACCGTGAGTTAGAGGCCAGCCTCCGTTACATAGTGAGTTTAAGGACAGCCTGAGCTACACAGTGAGACCCTGTCTCAAAAAAAATTTTTTTAATTAAAAATAAAAAGACTGTAACTTCCAAAAAGACTGCAATTTCCAAGACCCAGTCAAGGTCACCTGAGTGATTCAGCATTCCCTTCGTGAATTTTTAGGCTCCTCCCTCCCAGACCCATCACACCCAAAATTCCTCAGGGTACTGGTGGTCCACAAAATGGCTTAGCTGAGAAAGTAAAGAGCAGGAACCTGATCTTAAAATAAAGGAATAGACTGAGACAACATAAAGAATGCTTAGGGGCTGGGGATTTAGATCAGTGGTTAGAGTGCTTGCTTAGCAAGTTTAAGGCCCTGAGTTCAATCCCCAGCACCAAAAAAAAAAAAAAAAAAATTATCCACCTTAGAAAGAAAGAAGAGAGACAGATAGACAGGGCTTGTACCTTTCTTGGGGGTGGGCCACCTTTTCCACACTTCTGGGTCTCTCTCAATCAAAATCAACCAATCGATCAATCTTCCTTTCTCTCTTTATCCCCCTTCCCCAAACTCTACCCCCAACATTCCATGCCCCTTACAGACTTTCTGAAAATTCTTTTTCCCTAATGGGACTTAGGGAGCCTGCAATTTACTTTGCACGTAGGGTGGGTTTAGGTTCCTTACCTCTGTTTTGGGAACTTCCTGGGACCCTGACTAGTCACAGAGCCATCTGATGGTATTAAGTATCCCAAAGGTAACTGGCAAGATGGCCTGCAGTAGACCTCAAATACAGTATGCCAGTGCAAGTGACGGACTCTATCCTCTGGGCAACTCAGACTTCATTATGTGTAAATTTAGAATTAAACTGCCAATCAAAAAAGATTGCCAAGAGACAAAGGAAAAATATTCTACAATTTATGACATCATTCAAGTATGCCAAGAATTTGAGGGCAACACATTTAGTTAAAATAAAATCACCACCTTTAAAAAAAAAAGTACAAAACTCACCAAGAAAACTATGCCACTAAAAATGTAAATGACAACAAAATAAATCTTATCCTTCCCAAAAAAGTCAATGAAAGTACCATGACCTCAAATCCTAACAGATCTATGTTTGGAAGGCCCTTAGAAATTAAAAAAATAAATACAGGCTACTTCTCTTAACTATATATAACAAGAAACTGAATCCAAGCAAGACAGTAAAGATATATATAACTTGCCCTGGGGAGGAAGCTAGTGGCAGAGTCTGTAGAAGGCACTGTGTTCCATCCTCAGTCACAGGGGAAGGGAATAAAAAGATAAATAAGAACATATACTCAAATATTTTATATATACCTATGAACACCAAGATGTAGCCCACAAAGTCCTTAGGAACACAATGGAGAAATGTGCCCAGAGATAGATATCAGTATTTCTCATAATAGAATGACCTTTGTCACTCTATTGCTAGCATGCCACAGAACCCTGACTCCCACCTCACCCCACAATAACAATGAGTCTCTCCCAACTCTGCATGCACAGAGGCCAAGGAAAGGTCCTGAACTGTGATCTCAAACTGGCAGTAATGAAAATGAGCCAGGAGATGAGGGCACGGCAAATTGAGTGGGGACATGGGTGTGACCTGTGAATTACAAAAGTCCCAGGACACATGCACAGAACAGTTCCCAAAGCCCTGCACATGGCACTAGTCAGAGTCCTGTCCTCAATTCTTATGAGAGGATTACATGAGTTCAAAGACAGCCTGGGCTACATATTGAGTTCAAGACCAGCATGAACTACATAGCAAGACCCTGTCTCAAAAAAAAGTCTTCTTGTGAGAACTCAAGCAAGTGTTCAATAGGCCTAGATCTGATGTCAGCCTGCAGAGTGAGAGATACAAAAGGATGGTCACCATCAAAATCGCTGCTACTGTGTTCTCCCCACATTATAAGCTGTACTGTTCTTATTTTTTACTTGGCCCAAACTCACTCTACAGGGCATGTTTCTTTTCCTCACTACCTTTCACATTTGTCTTGACCTATTCTTTGCTCAGGACAGAAAGAACCTAGAAACCATCTCCGGAAGGAGACTCTGGCACCCCAAAACCTTGTAACAAAAGGACATCCTCCTTATAATAAGATCCAGAATCTCCAAAACATGATACCCAAAATGTCCAGGCTTCAATTTAAAGAAAAAAAAAAAATCTCCTCATAGCAAACATCAGGAGTATCTCAACTGAAATAAGGTAACTGATAGATAACAACACCAAAGAGGACCCAGATTTTAACCAGCAAAAAAAACCCTCATAGGTGACTAGAGGTACAGCTCAGTGGGTAAAGCATTTGGCTACCAAGCATAAGGTCCTAGATTCAAACTCCAGTACAGAGAGAGAAAGAGAGATACAGAGATACAAAGACATAGAACAGATCTAAAATGTCCCCCATAAGCCTCACGCATTCAGAGAGGACAATACTCGTGCATGGACCCACAGATGAGTTCACAGCTGAATGTGCTGCTGGGAGGTGGGACCTGACTGGAGGATTTTAAGGGAATGTGTATTTCTTGCTCGGACTCTTGCTTTCTCTCTGCTTCCTGCCTGCCATGGGCTGAGGAGCTTTGCTCCATGAGGCCCTTTCACCATGCCATTTCTGTCTTGGAGCCAAATGACCACAGACTGAACTCTCTGAAACCATGAGCCAAAATAAACCTCTCCTTAAATTGTAGGTACTGGGTATTTTGTCCCAGTGATAGAAAGTAACTAATAAAGAGTCATAGAGAAGGGGAAGATATCTGCCACTGATCAGTATTCAGCATATACAGAGTTCATAACATACCATGAAAAACATTAGAAAATGGAACAGAAAAATGAGCAGACAAAACAGGCCAAGAATGGTACTCAACCTTATTACTAATCAGAGAAATAAAAACTTTAAAAATCACCTTAAATTCATTAGACTGGGAAAAAATGAAGTCTAACGATACTAGCTGCTGTCAGGGGGTAGGTGGAGCAGAACTCTCCCACAGTGCTGATGGGATGCAAATCAGTACAGCGTTCAGAAACAATCTGACAATGCCTAATAAGGATGAAGGGGTACATATCCTATGATGAAACAATTCCATTTCTGATTATTCCCTCTTGGAGAAATGGCATATGTAAGCAAAGAGAAATTCATTCTAACATTTTGTACAACAGAAAAGCATGAAAATGCCCTTGTATATTCATCTTAGAATTCTGATCTAGATCTGTATACATCAGCACTGATAAACCTTAAAAACAATACTGAAGGTTTTAAAAAGATAATGCAGAAAGTTAGTAGAGAATCATTTTAGAAATGCTTAAGCCCACAAAACAGTATACTTTGTATATACAGTTTAAAGATAAAATGGACCAGAAACCTACCAGAAATACCCACCAGAGGACGAAGAGAGTTAAAAGCGGGAGGAGGGGCCTGGAGAAGAAAGAAGGGAACGTTGGAACTCAACCTGTAAGGCATGATGCACAGCCATGTCACCTAATGACAAGGATCAATCCTAAGAAATACACCGTTAAACATCAGACCTGCATACACACCAAATGGTGCCTACACAGACTAATACAGCTACACTGTCCCTGGTGATATAACTGTACAGGACCCGTGACACAAGCCATCTATCTCTG
Source organism: Hystrix cristata (assembly GCA_004026905.1). Taxonomy (NCBI): domain Eukaryota; kingdom Metazoa; phylum Chordata; class Mammalia; order Rodentia; family Hystricidae; genus Hystrix; species Hystrix cristata. The sequence goes on along the minus strand of PVJO010017805.1, from coordinate 34,379 downwards.
ACCAAAACTCTGGCATGCAGCACATGACCATGTTTATTGACTCTGACATGAGCGTGAAACACTGCTAATGTGTTCATTGCAGGCATAGGTCTATGAAACCTTGTAATTCCTTTTGCTTTTTTTTTTTTTTTCCTTTGGCCAAAATCGAAATTTTAAGGTTCTATTTAATAAAAACCAAGAACACATCAGGGCTCAGTCTCTTTCTGCAGTCTAGGCCTCTTCCCTAAGCACTGAGCCTTCCATTCCATTGCCCGCTGGGCCTTCAAACCAAACTCTGCAACATCCAATGCCCACAATGCTGTTTCTCCGGACCCCTTCCTGTTCCTCCTCCATCCTCTTCCTCCACTGCCTGAAAATATTCAATGACTCCCAAAAGTCTCCAAAAATTTTAAAAAGAAAAAAAAGATAGGAAAAAACTTTCTTCAAGCAACTGAGCAAATTCTGTACAGTTCTAATCAAGCAGACAAAGCAAAGCCCAGGGTGGACTTGGGGTCAGTCTAGTGCTAGAGCTCAGGGCCCAGAGAGAGACCTTCAAAAACAGTCTGAACATCCTACTGTGAAAAATCCAAGTAAAACTGTTTAGGAAACACACTCCCAAGTCTGTCACATATCCCTCCTCCACCCTGCCAACCATGCCTGCACGTCCACTGGGAGCTGTGACCTGCAAGATCGCAGGGCTTCTGCTTCACTCCCCACTGTCCCACCTCAGGCCATCACAATCAGCCTTGCTCCAGCCTCGCACATACCCACACCCATGCACAGAGACTCTTCTCTCCCCTTAACCCCACACCTCCCTGCCAGGCTGAACCCAAGCTTCACATATGCCAGGCAAGTACTCTACCCTCTGAGCCACACCTCCAGCCCAGCTTTTCTTTCTTGATACCACTTTAGTACTAAATTCTGGAACTCATCTTGTGAAACCTCTATAAAGAGAAAAATGATTCCACTCCCTGGCGCCAGGCCCAGCAGCAGACCAATCATCCAAGGCAACAAGGCCCTCACCTCCACCAAAACATCTTCTAACCTTTCCCTCCTGGGACCCCTCAACTCCTGTAACCGCTGCAGCAACACTGTGACTGTTCTTTTATTCCCGCCTCTCAGACATTTTTATTGTCTTCCAGCTTCTGCCACTGCTAAAGCTCCGACAGCCCCAATCTGTGAGCTCACCTGCCTTTTGACAGTGAATGAAATCCTGCTAATAACTGTCTTCAATTCCCCTCTTTTAATGATGACAGGTTAAATGGTGCAGCCAACTGAATGCTGCTGACAGTTTAAATGGCAGCACATTAAAGGAAAAGGTACAAGGTCAGTCTTTCTTAGTTGATGCACTTAACAAGGTTAAAATCTCATCTTCTGCTTTTAAAAGTCAGAAAGTCCAATTTCTCAACTCAGCATGGAATGATCAGGTTCTGGGCATTCACATTAATAAAATTCACAAAAGACCAATTCATCCTACAAAATGTCAATTGTTATGGATGGAACCATGTTCCCCAGAAAGCCGGCATGCTGACAGCTTAAGTCCTGATGTGACTGTATTTGGAGACAGAACTTGTAGGCAGGTCATGAAGGTGAAATGAGGTCGTAAGGGTATGGGGCCCCAACTCCACAAAAGTGGAGTGCCTTAGAAGATGTGGTACAGAGGTCTTCACCTCCCCACGTGCTCCCCACTGAGCAAGCCCAGAAAGAGACCTCGCCAGAACCAATCATGACAGCACTGTGCACTTGGACTCTGAGTTTCCAGAACTGTGATAAAATAAACTCTGTTGTTTAAGTCACCCATGCTGTGGTACTTTGTTATGGCAGCACAAGTAGACACATACTCTAATTTATTAATTTAAAACGAGGACATGGCAGACTAATAAAGCCTATCATCTAGAATAACCCATAAGTGGCATCCAAGTGTTTGACAGAAAAACCAAAATCATGGTCAGTTATTTAGCAAGCAAGGAACTGCAATGAGGCAATGTAAATGTTCTCAAGGACTCTGGATACCCCCGCTAGTGACTGCAACAAGCATATTCAGCAAAAAAGGCTCCAGCCTTATCGTGAGTAAATGCTAATCAGGTTGCTTCCATCCTGGCAACAGGAGACTGTTGGCACAGCACCGCTGAACTCCTAGCCACTGACAGCGTCCAAGATCCCTGCTTTCCTCATGATGGAGATACCTTACTTACTCTTAGGCAAACTGTCTCCAAATGATAACCCAGGATGAGATGGTTGCAGAGAATTCCACACATAAACACCTGCCCTGACCCTGGTAGACTCATGTGGAAAATAATGTGTGGCTAGGACAGACTTGTACCATAATGTGAGGACTAAGCTTTTAAGCTTATCACTCTCTAAAGACTAAAAATTAAACAAAAACAAGACACTTCTGAATATACCAAAAGCAGTCAACAAACCTCTTATTTCCACCAAATTAAAAAAAAAATCTTTCAATAGAGCAAACAGAGCAGTACAGGAGATACTCAGTCCATGAAGTGTTGCTAAGCCGACAGAACTATACGTACTTAAAATTACAAACTGGGCCTCAAAGAAACCAGATACACATTTTCTAGGCAGTTCAGATATTTATAACTGAATGAAAAGCCCCTGCCAGCCACCCCCAAGATGAAACTCCACTAACAGTGACAAAAAACTGTATCAGAAGGGAATCAAAGGACTAGCACATTTGGACCTTTAAGGTTACAACTACTGTACTGCCTCCTAAAACATTCAGGAACTGGGTGTCAAAACACGTAACCCTTCCCAGTAACTTGGACAATTTTCTGAGAGAAGACAGCAAGTCAATTAACATACCTTAAGAAACAGAACAGGAATGCTTAGAAAAGAGAATGCTGAGAAACATAAGCCTTTAAAAGCCAGAGGGTAGAGCTTTACTTACATGAAGGGATAATGAACTGTGGCTCAGTGTTGCCTGCGTAGCCAAGCTTGGTATACCTAAAAGCACAAAGTCATCAACATATGTTTAGATCACAGTGCTCTCAGCGAGGTCCCATTCACGTCTTTATTAACAATCTCTCCAAACCCTAAAATATACTCCCTTGAAGTAAAAAACAACTTGTGATTACTGAAAATGAAACACTAATTTCAAAGAAAGTAATTTATAAAACTTAAAAATGTTTTTCTACTAGAACAATAGAAATACATATACACTAACACATAAATTTCATCTGTATATCTCTAACGACTTTAAAAGTGCTTTCATATTCTTTTAATCGTTACGAAAACCTAAATAGATACTATTCCTATTTTGCAGATGAGAAAACTAAGTCACTGAGAAATTAAGCAAGCTGCCCAAGACCAAACTGCTAATTAGTACTACAGAGAAAAACTCACATCTAAATACTTAAGCTAACTCTGGCGCTGGCTCTGTAGGAAGCAAACTTCCTGAACTTTGGGGGGTAGGAGTGGGGAGTAGCAAATTATATAATTTTCTTAAAATGTCATGGCATATGTCTAGAAACAGCTCCTGCCATCTCCACAGACTCATCTGACAGAAGCATCTCTTTATCATCTCATTTCAGAAGAAGCCCATTTTCTGTCAAGATATTCTGTATGATAGATTCCAAAAGTCTTTACTAAAATAAATGCCAAAATACTACTATCTGTTCCAGAAGCATTTGCTAATCTCTTAAATATGGGGGGGGCATCACTCCAACCATCTGCTGAAACGAAAAGTTAAGAGGCAGTAAGTAAACTGAAACGACTCATTGGCTCTTCCGCTCTCATCAGGGCTGCACTAATTAATAGTAAAGTTTGCGCAACCACACCATCACACTGTGACAAAGCTCACGATGAACAAGACATTTCCCAGCAGCTCCAAAACAACTTTAACAATTGATCCTTTATCACAAAGTTTTTCAAGATACTTGATACTAAATTTTCGACATGGTAATATCTCTAATTCTAATACATTAACTTTCTGATTTGTGAATGTATTTTGCCATCTGCCAGTGTATTTTCGAATATATAGTGAGTAGACAGGACTGGGAGACAAAAAGCTCAAGTGGGTTGTCCCGAACCATACTTTGGAGCTCAGCCTCCCTGGGCCCCAGCACCTCACACCTGGACACACCCAGAGTCCAGGGAAGGGCCAGACTCTGAGACACCAGGGCACACAGGGCCAGCCCCACGGGAAGCTTCTCCAGTCCACTAAGGGCAAGAGCTGGGGAAGGATGCTATGACCAAGCACACCCACAAGTCACCCAGTCAAGGGCTCAACAGCCACAGGGGAAGAAGTTTCCAAGCTAACCCGGAATCAGAGTGGACAGAGCTGCTCTCCAGAACGGAAACAACACAGACTGAACTTCAAAAATTCCAGATCCCCCACTGGACTATTCTAGAAGTATGCTCCAGACAATAAACATAACTAAACTGAATCACTGATTCAAGGCTAAAGAAGTTTACAGAATTCCAACAAGCAGGCCAGAAATCACTAAAATCACCAAATCCAATTGTGCAACGCTGTGTGTGAGGTTTTTTGTTTGCTGTGTTGTGCTGGGGACTGAACACAGGGCCTTCACAAAGAGCTACATCCCAGCCCATTTTTAAATTTGTGTTTTGTTTTGGGTCTTTTTGTTTGTTTGTTTTTCTGGTTTAACTTTTTTTTTTTTTTCGGTCACTGGGGATCGAACTCAGGGCCTTGTGCTTGCAAGGCAAGCACTCTAACCACTGAGCTGAATCCCCAGCCTAACTTTATTTATTAGTACATATTTGTCATACATATTGATCACATTCGTCATAAGGAGCTTGTGCTTGTCCATAATCCATCTTAATTCTTTTTTCCCCCATTCCCTTCCCCTCCCTTCAACCCTTCTTCCCCTCCTCATTCCCAGGTTACTGCAATAACAGGTGGGTATCACCACACCTGATTCATTAAACAGGCCATATCACTCACTACACAAAATAATTATGCACTTGCACTCAAATCATTTAAATAAATCCATCTTCCCACATGGAAAGAACATGAGTTTGGTGACATGAGGAATAGGGTCCTTGGGCTGGGGATTTAGCTCAGTGTTTAAAGTAATTGCTTTACAACCACAAGGCCCTGAGTTTGATCCCTGGCACCAAAAAAAAAAAAAAAGAATAGGGTCCTTCAGAACTGCTATCTCTGCTCCCTGGCACAGTGCCTGGTGTGTGGCAAACACTTTACAGATCTGCTGAATGAATCCTTCCCTGATGTAGGAAAAGGTAATCGTGGTCAAACTCCCACAAGAAAGAGCAAGGTTTGAAAGAAGAATGCCAAAAGTCAGGAAAAAATTTTGACAAAACCAGAAAAGACTAATATGATCTCCTACTTACAGATGAGAAAACACTCAACTACATTAAGAGGTTTTAAAAAGACTGAAATAAATATGGTAAAATGTTAACCTTTATCACAAATTAGATGCTAAGTACCATTCATGTCTACTATGTCATCTTTTGTATTGAGTTTTTATTAAAACAATTCATTTTGGCAACAGACACCTGGGTTCAAATCCCAACTTAGCTGTATGCTGGTTACTTCTGGATGTCGGTTTCCCCATCTATCAAATGGGGGTGATTATACAATCTACCTCCTGGGGTTAGTATGATAAGGAAAGTGCTTATATAAAAATGGTAGGACAATGGTGTCTACATGTATTTCAGTTATTGCTTTACTATTATCTTTAAATATTTCCTCATTAAAATCTAGAAAAGTTAAAAAAAAAAGTTCTAGCCAAGTGTGACGGTGCATGCCTGTAATGCCAGCACAAGGGAGGCTAAGGCAGGATGATCCCAAGTTCACATCCTGCCAGGGAAACTTAGGGAGACCCTGTCTGAAAATACAAAAATAATAATAAAATAGAAAAATAAAATAAAAAGAACTAAGGATGTAGCTCAGTGTCCCTGGGATGCTCTCCAGTACTGCTAAAAAAAAAAAAAATCACCTATTATAAACATGACTTCAAACTGAGTTTTAGTTGTTGCCTGGTCTACATATTTTTGGCAGGCAAGTTTAAGATCACTGGGTAAGTAACCAGACAGAACCAGCCACATCTGTGAAAATCCCTACTGATTCCCAGGCCTAGTACAAGACTCATAAATGGGAGTGTTTAGAGAAGAAGCCTGGCACCTGTGTGTTTAGCCAGCCCTGCCCTTCCCCCATCGTTCTGATGGTCAAACAGGAAATCACAGTCCTAAATTATATCACAGGCCATCACTGTGGCATTTTTATGTAATGGGAGCTCCTCAACCTCATGTTCACATTCTAAGAAAATCACCTGCCACTCACCATTTACCAAATAAAGTATATCTAAATGTTGAAGTTTAATATTGATCAGAAATGGGTTGGGAATTTAGCTCAAGTGGTAGAGCACTTGTTTAGCAAGCACAAGGTCCTGAGTTCAATCCCCAGCACCCCCTCCAAAAAAAGTCAAGAAGAATATAAACTGGATGAAAAGATTCCATTTGGAATGGCAAATAGCCAGGCATGGTGGCACACACCGTAATCCCAGTACATGGTAGGGTGAGGCAGAGAATTGCTGCAAGAATTTCGAGGCCAACCTGGGCTAGCTACATAGTGAGTTCAAGGCCAGCATGGACTACACAGTGAGACCATGTTGCAAAAAAAAAAAAAAAAAAAAAAAAAAAAAAAAAAAAAAAAAAAAAAAAAAAAAAAAAAAAAAAAAAAAAAAAAAAAAAAAAA
>PVJO010017805.1:0-27606 GCA_004026905.1 Hystrix cristata | reverse complement strand
GCTTAGTTAGGAAGTCAATTTCATTAAGAAAAACATCAAATATCACTAAATATCATTGGAAGTTTAAGGCGAAACAGTCAAAGTCCAGGCTGATATTGAGGGTAGTAGCAAGTCACATGTGGGTGGCAGTGAAGGGCTGAAGAGTTACTCTCTAGGAAGTTTCACATTACCATCAAACTTGCAAATGCATATATCCTATCATCCGAACAGCGCATTTCTAGGAATTCAGCCCCACAGAAGCATTTTACATGTATGTAAAGACACACAAAAAAAATATTCACCGAAACCTTGTAATAACAAAACAAAAAATAGGCAACATTCAAAATAAAGAATAGACACCATAAATATAAAACTAGTATGTTTAGCTGATAACTCAAAAGATATTACTTACGTCTGTTTTTAAAATGTGCATGTATTTAACACTTTTATCATAGTACTGCTGTGGAAAAAATATTTTCTTATATCTTATAATAAATACATCTATTCAATAAGATGCTATGAAAAAAATAAATAAAAAAGATGCTCTGTAGCTACCGAAAGGAAGTTCAGAGTTACCACCATCAATAGACGCAGAGCGTGGCTGGTAATAGTATATAAACGTGAGGAGGCCGCCCTGCGGGCCGCGCTCCAGAGTCATAAGCCAGCTACAATTCTGTGCTTATAGGCAAGTCAGTCAATCCCTCAGTGTCTCAGGTTCTCCATCTGTACAATGTGTACACACTCCCTACCCAGGGTCAAATCTTACTATTTTTGGAAAGTGCTTCCTAACTCAAAATGCAAAAGTAGGACCTCTTCATTACGTAATTTACTTACTACTGAGTGTAATGTGATGTGCACTAGTGAGCACCATCTCTCCCGTGAACTACCCTCAGATAATGCTTCGACAGACTTCCAGTGTCTTCTCGCCAATCTGTGTGAACACCGCACACTAAAGATGTTAGTGCTTGTTCATACACAGTGTATCACTAATTTTTCTCAGTATATCACTGACTTGGTTATACACCATGTGTCACTTAACGATGGGGATACATTCTAAGAAATGCAATGTTAGTTGATTTTGTCACTACTTATACAAACTCACAAACCACGACAGCTGTGACCTCACAGACGTAATTTTTTTTTTTTTTTTTTGGTGCCAGGGGTCAAACTCAGGGCCTTGCGCTTGCTAGGTAAACATTCTAACCACTGAGCTAAATTCCCAGCTTGTTATGTTTCTACTTTGAAAGTCCCTCTCTGTCAGACATGGTGGTGCACACCTATAATCCCAGCACTCGGAAGGCTGAGGCAGGAGGACTGCTGCGAGTTCCAAGCCAGCCTGGACTACACAGTGAGACCCTGTCTCAAAAAACAAAAACAAACAAAAATTTAAAAAACAAAGTGCCTTTATATACTAAAATTGCATATTATTTGTTTTCTGGCTTTACGTATTATCTTTCATCCAAAAAGGTAATCAAATTTCACAAGCACATGTATGTAATAAAAGCCATTGGGGGCTGGGGATTCAGCTCAAGTGGTAGAGCACTTGCCTAGCAAGCACAAGGCTGAGTTCCATCCCCAGCACCCAAAAGAAAGAAGGAGAGAGAGAGAGAGAGACAGAGAACGCAAGCCAGCCAGCCCACCACTGGGGTTTTTTTTGTTTTTTGGTTTCCCTTGGTTTTGTGTTTTAATTCAGCCTTCCAAAAGACAGCCAGCAAGAAGGCAGGCACCATCCTCAAAGTCACTAACCTATCTCAGATTGCCAGCCACATTCCCAACACCATCTCCCATGTGTGCCCCACAACCTGAGACCTTCGCTCATATGCAAATCAGGACAGGCAAAAGAGGAAGCCATAAAAACAGAATGGATCGCTGCCTAAAGCCTCACCAACAGTTGCACCTCTGCCCCCTAAACAACACGTTCTCACAGCTCAAAATTTGAAGCACTAGAAGGTATCCAGACAGGCCGAAATTCGAAGCACTAGAAGGTATCCAGACAGGCACGGTGATACGCACCTGTAATCCCAGCCACGAGTCCAAACTCTGCTTGGGCAATTTAGTGAGACTCTTTTTTCAAAATAAAAGTTTTTAAAAGGGCTGGGGTTTTGGCTCAGTGGTAGAGTGCCTGTTCAACCACTACTGTGCCCACCCGCTCTCTCCTGCTCCACCTTCCTCCCCTGCTCCACCTCCCTCCCCGCAATGCGTCTTTCAGGAGCTGCCTGATGAGAAAATATATCCTCAGGACCACGCACAGTCCTAATACAAAGACTCCTCTATTAAACACCTCTCTGAACAGCAGTGACATGGACTCTTCATTTTGCAAAGTCAGAAGAATCCATCTATTCTCAATGCAACATATTTATATATAATTGCAATTCCTCCCACAGCCATGTGTCTTGAGCAGAAGGTGACAACGTAAGCTCAATTAATCTGTGTTCTGAAGTAGAAATGTTACATCTTAAACAGTTTTACATCTCCACATCTTTATATAGTGCTCTCAAATTGTATCCTGCAAGGTTCTTTTGACTGAGACATTTGTGAGGTCCGGTCTCAAACTCTAAACTTCAACCACAACAGTGCAAAACCCACTGAAGATCTTCACAAAAAAACTGTTCCCACATCTAAATGATATAGTTTAAAACAATACATAATCTCCACACTCTAAGTTAATAAACAATTGTTTACATGTCCCTGGGTTGTTTTAAAGAACACTGTAGGGCTGGGGATTTAGCTCAGTGGTTAGAGTGCTTACCTTGCAAGCACAAGGCCCCGAGTTTGAGCCCCGGCACCAAAAAAAAAAAGACTGTAGTTTGTTTTCTTTTTTTTTTTTTTTTTGGTGCTGGGGATCGAACTCAGGGCCTTGTGCTTGCAGGGCAAGCACTCTAACCACTGAGCTAAATCCTCAGCCTATTTTAATCTATTTAAATTTTACATTACCTAACATACTTCTCTATTTCTCCAAAATGCTTCTCTTAAACCAGGCATGGTGGTACATGCCTGTAATCTCAGCACTCAGGAGGCTGAGGCAAGAGGATAAGCATGAGTTTGAGTCCAGCCTGGAATACATAGTAAGACTGTCTCAAAAATCCAAAAAGATAAATAAATGCCACCATCCCATTTTGGCAAATTAAGGCTATGAAGTTCTGCCTCTTTGTGGAGTCTGAGCATTTTAAGATGAACCCTGACCACAGGTTTAACCAGTCAACACTCTTTAACTGACTATCCTCTCCCCCCCAGCCAGGGCTGGGGAGCAAACCCAAAGTTTCATGAATGCTAAGCAAGCTGTATCACTAAGCCACATTCCCAGTGCCTGACATGATCTCTTATTAGCTGGCTGCTTCTCTTTCTCCCAATGTGTAAATTTCAAAGGTATATGAAGTCAGTGTCAAGCACACTGGTCTCTGCCCACCAGCCCTAGTCTCAATCTAATTCCTCATTATACTAACCACTTCATTGCTATGGTGTTAGCATTATGTTGACTGATCGTTTGTTTGTTCGTAGACAGGGTCTTGCTATGTAGCCCAGGCTGGCCTACAACTCTCGGCAATCTTTCTCAGCCTCCCAAGTGCTGGAATTACAGGTATGTGCCACCATGCCCGGCTCCATTCATTATGTTGGTATTTTTAAGGCTAAATCAATATTTATTCAATTATCACAGAATATTTTCCTACTTCCACCTCTCCATTTGAAAAATCCTCATCAAATCACCTTTCAGTTGGTTACATTATATCTGGGAGACTTTTCAGCAAGGTTTACGAATGCTACCATTCCTGAGCTTTTGCACATTTGAAAATGTCATTATGCTACACTTTAAAGACATTTCAGTCTAACGCCTGTCACCCACACCAACTGCCCTATATGCTTACACTGCTCCCTCACCTTCAGGCAAATTATACTGTTGAAAAGTTCCACACAGAACTGATTTCTTTTTTTCCTACTAGATGTGGCCCGTTGCTGGGGGGTTTTCCCTGCTTATGTGTGAGTCCTTCTTTATCTTTCAGGTTTAGTAAATTCATCAGGACTTCTCCACTCTAGTGAATGTTTACTGCGCTCCTTCCGGCTCACAGTGCGCCTCTGTATCTCTGTTAACTAAAGGGCCCTTTATTCCAAGCAAACTCTCCTTTACGAATGTCCTCTCTGCCTACTCTGCTCTCACCCTCGGACACTAGCCTGGGCTGCGGTGTGTGTCTGGCTCTCCTACAAGGCCTCACCTCTCTAATCACTACCGAGTCTCTGTTCTCCCCACCACGGTCTGTCCAGGTAACAGGTAACATCCCCAGGCTCATCCTCCATGTAGTTCAGATTGCTGGAGCAGCAGGACTCCTTACAGCTTGACACGGTTTTCATTTGAGAGATCATTTTCCTACCCTTCTTTATGGATGCCAGCTTACTTTCACACCCTCTTGTTATCTTACCTGTAACCTTCTGAATTACTTCTTTGCTCTTTCATTTTACTGAGCTCGTGCTGTCTACTTTTGGGGGGGTGCTGGGGATTGAACTCAGGGCCTTGCGCTTGCTAAGCAAGCTCTCTATCACTGAGCTAAATCCCCAACCCCCCTATAATTATACTCTGATTCCTGAAGTGCTCCTTCTTCAAAGTACATTTGTCATCTACTTTGGCTTGCCATGTTCCTTTCCTTATTTTTTATGCACAAGTCACAGGTCCTTTCTGCTCAACACTCAGCTGTGAATGGGTACAGTTCTCTCTGGACCTGCTACTTGCTCAGCAGCCAACGAACCTGCTTCCCACTGGCAGAGACACTGAATCCAGCATGTTGTGATGTCTATGCAGTGTTCTGGGTGTTTACAGCAAAAGAGGAGCAGAATTCCAGGGACAGTGGACACCCAGAGCCTGGACTTGTGTGGACATACTTTCCCCGGAACCCCATTAACTCCTTCATTCTGGCAACACAGCCAACTCAAAGTGCATATGGCGCTTAAAAGGAAATGGCTCATCTTTGATATCAGCAATTCTTGCCCAAGTTATAAGCTGCTCCCTCACAGGTTTCTCCTTCAGGAAGCCACGTCAAAGACGTACAGACGGCACTGTACAGACAGCATCAGGGCTGATCCCTCTTCCAGGCCAGTGCATTCTGCTGCTGGGTACACGGAAATGAGCTGCTGGCATCATACACCCTCTCTGGCAATGGCCCATCCACCCCACCTCCGCCTCCACCTCTCCAGAAAGGTCTGTGTGTGGCGCCTTCAGAGACTGTCACTAATGCTAAGACACTTGCACCCAGCCAGAGAGGCAAAAATGTCCCATCTCAGTATGAGCCCACATGTGGGTCCACATTTTACTGTAAATTTCATAAAGTATATGTGAATTTTCACTGCTTTCCACTCTATTTTTGATTTAGTTTGTTCATTTTGGGAAGTTCCAAAGAGAAATGTTATGTGACTATATATTTATACTACCATATGTTCAACAAAGTTTTAAAAACCTTTCAGTATGAAAAGGACAGAAGATATAAGGTAAAAATCAATGCTACTAATGATTTAGAGAACTTTTCATAAATGAAGCTTTTAAGGTTGCTATATGGGACTGGGGATTTAGCTCAGTGGTTAGAGTGCTTGCCTAGCAAACACAAGGCCCTGAGTTTGATCCCCAGCACCAAAAAAGGAAGGAAAAAAAAAAAAGGTTGCTATATGAAAAGAATGCCTCCATCCTCTTAGGTTCAACAGGACTCAAAAAGACTGCACATAAAAATAAGTTTATTAATTAGAAAGTAAAAAGAAATTTTTTCCTCCAAATCAGAGGGTAGGAAAAAGATGAAAAAGAGTACAATCTAATTTTATCACCTCTCATAGTTGAGACCCAGGAGGAAGAAAACCACAGATAAAGGTATATACAAGTTGTGATCTAAATGTTCAGTGCTTGCTGGGGATTTAGCTTAGTGGTTAGAGTGCTTGCCTTGTAAGCACAAGGCCCTGAGTTTGATTCCCAGCACAAAAAAAAAGAAAAAAAAAAAAAAACTAAATGTTCAGTGTTTAAATATTTTTTTTAAATATTTTGATCATCTTTTTTTTTTTTTTAAGTCACCCATTAAAGGGCCTTTCCGTATTGGCTAACCAAGAAAAATCCAACAATATGTTGCCTCTAAGAGACAGAGTTAGGAGCAACTCACTTTCAAATTCTCCCTACTCATTCTGAGTAGCTGTCATCGCTCTTTTCCCCCTTTCTCACCTTTAAATAAATTCTTTTATTTAAAAAAAAAGAAAGAGAGCTAAACAGTGCAGAAAGGATAACAAAAAAATGAACAAAGATGTAGTCCAAGCAGACAAGGAATGAGAAGCAAGCTGCAGCCAGCCACACATCTCGCTAGCCCACAAAGTCGAGCTCAGGTCAGAAACACCAGGAGAAGGTTACTTTATAATGCCGAGGCAACAACTCGCGAGAGACGCAACTTATTTATATGCAAGTACCCAATAAATGAGGCAGCAATGACTCCCAGAAAGCAGAAACTGCAGCTCTAAGGAAAAGTCAACACGCTAGTAACAGGAGAGCACAGCACATAGCTCAAGACAGCATAAGTGGACCAAAAGAACAAAAACTGGAAAATCTAAGTAACATTTAATAAGGTAGTTCACAGAGTCTGACCAAACTCACACAGATGATACTTTCTCTTCATAAACATACAGAACACTCACAAACCAATCTTGGACCACAAATAAATGAAGTTCAAAGAACTAAAAAACACAAACGGTACCTTCTAGCCATAATGTAATAAAAGTAGAAAATGAAAAAGAAAAACCAAAAAAGGCCCTCCAAGTCACATATGTCTCCCCGAGAGTCGTTGCCTGAGCACTATAAAGTAGACTTCTCTTGGCATTTCTGACCTGAGCTTGACTTTGTGGGCCAGCGAGATGTGTGACTGCTGCTTGCTCTTCATTCCTCATCTGCCTGGAGTACACCTTCGCTCATTCTTTCGCTATCCTTTCTTACTGTTTAACTTTGCCTCTTAGAGCCAACGTATTGTTGGATTTTCTTTGTTAGCCAATTTGAAAAAGTTCTTTAATGGATGACACAAACTCTTTTATATTTACTGACGTATCAATTTTTGTTTGTTTTTTAAGACAAGGTCGCACTATGTAGTCCACACTGTGTTTGAACTCACTATGTAGCCCAGTCTAGGCTTAAACTCATGGCAATCCTCCTGCCTCAGCCTCCAGAGTGCTGGTATTACAGGCATGTGCCACCACACCCAGCCCTGCCTGAATATTTTTTAAAACATATTAATACTTATAAAAATATTGAGTCAAAAGGGAAATTCAAAACAAAAAGAAATTTCTTGAAACTAATAATAATAAATACCCAAATCTAAGGATATACACAGCTAAAAACATATCTGCTAATTTTTGTAGCAGAAAACACTTTTTCAATATAAAAGAAAAATAAAAATAAATTTAACACCCAACTCAGAAACAAAAACTACAAAACAAAGCAAAAAGAAATGATGATAAGCAAAGAAATGAGTCAAAAAACACAAACAGAATAAAGCCCAAATCTTGTCCTTTGAGAAAAGAGCCACAACATAGAAAAAATACTAGCTAAATCATTAGGGAAAAAGGATAAAAAATACAATACACAAATTTGAGTCATAAGGGGAAAAATAAACCTAAAAAGTTTTAAAATTCAAAAAGCTACTAAAACATACCTTTGACAACTCTAAATAAAATGAATTTTTTAAGATAAATGCAACACACCAAACTGTTCTCACTAGAGAGAGAAAGTCTAATCAGACACAGCAGAAACAGAGTAGAACTCCCCCATGAGAACTTGGGAGCACAAGGCAAACTGCTATCTTCAGTTTTCTGACACGGTGCACTGAAGGCTCAAATTCTTGACAAAAATGCAAAATGCATAACCTGTGCCCACCATCGAGAAACACCAGCCGGGCCTAAAATGAGGGGTGTTATACATAGGTGATAGGCTATCAAAAATGTCAACATAAGGAACTGTTCCACATTTCTGGAGAACATAAAAGACATGATGACCGCCAAGGTCACAAAGTACAGCGCTGGTAGGAGAGGGGCTGACGTTACACAGAAGACATAAATGGGGCTGCTCACAGGACTCCAGACTGCATGCAGAATACTACTGCATTAGGACATTTTCTGATACTACTCATTGGCCTGTGACTACGTAAAAGAAAGTCCTTGTTGTCAGAAAGACATTAAAGTATTTTGGTGTAAGAGGATATGACATATGCAACCTTCTCTCAAATAGTTCAAGAAAGTAATAATGCACATGGATATGGCCAAGTGCAGTAAAACACACCTGTGATCCCAGCTCCTTGGGGAGACGGAGGCAGAAGAATCCCAAATTCAAGCCCAGCCTGGGCAACTTAGTGAGACTTGGTCTCGAAATAAAAAATAAAAAGAGATGAAGATGTAGCTCAGTGGTACGGCACCCCTGGGTTTGATCCCTACTACCACGACCAGACAGATAAGACAAACATTAACAGCTGATGATGGAGAAGAACACAGACTGGTATTTCTTGGGTCTTTGCAGATTTTAAATTATTTCCAGATAAGTATAAAAATGTAAAAATCAAAAAACAAATGTAAAAATCTTCATTAAAAAAGTTCGGTCAAAAGAGGAGAGACTGGATTTGTGGCATATTCTCTGAAGGCCACACAGCATAGTCATTCCTTTAAATAGCTGACACTTTATTTTTGGATCTAGCAGATCTCTTTGTCCATATCGTCCTGGCCCTCGGCACACTTGTGCGTATTCAGTTGGCCTCAGGATCTATCAGAGGATCCAAGGATACCACGATGAAATTTATTTGCTGTTAAAAATAAAAATTTAAAAAAATCGAAAACACTAATGCCAGGGTATAGATCAGCAGTAGACTCCTTGTCTAGCATTCAATTTCTTTTTTTTTTTTCAGATTTCAAGTTTTTTGTCAGTTTTTATGGGCACCTCTTTCATTCTTTGGTATGTCTTTTATGTATAGATCTATAACATTTTATCTCTACACAGCATTCAATTCCACACACCCAAAAAACCTGTTTATTACATCATCTACTAAACCATTAGTAGCAGGCTGGGGATTTAGCTCAGTGGTTAGAGTGCTTGCCTTGCAGGCACAAGGCCCTGAGTTCTGAACCCCAGCACCAAAAAATAAAATAAAATAAACCATTAGTACTCACCAAGTTTATGTGAAATTTTCTTTTAGTATTTAGTACTACAAAAGGCTTTTTCACCTTCAAAACATGAATTTCTCTTCCTTACGACAGGAATTAGAAAATAATGATTCTTGGAGTTAGAGATTTAGCTCAGTGGTAAGAATGCTTGCCTCGAAAGCACAACACCTTGAGTTCAATCCCCAGCATCCAAGGGAAAAAAAAGATTCTCTTACAATGCCATCAGACAGGAAGACAAAAGCCAAAAACAAGGACCAACTATGGTAACCGCTAGTCTCAAGTTTCGGATGATTTTGTCCATTCTTTTCCTTATTCCTTATTCTTTTCCTTATTGCCACTTTTTGTTCTACTCCGAGGTAAAACTCAATCCAAAAACCACTTTAGTTCCCTAGGAAATAAAAGAACTACTGGGGCTGGGGATTTAGCTCAGTCCTTAAAGTGCTTGCCTGGCAAGCACAAGGTCCTGAGTTCGACCCCCAGCAACAAAAAAAAAAAAAAAAAAAAAAAAAAAAAAAAAAAAAAAACTACTAACATGTGATGGTGGGAAGCACAGTTAGCTCTTCCAGGCTACTCCTTCCGGCCACACACTGGGCACCAGGGATTCAAGACAACCACAGTGGCTTCCACAGCAGAATCCTTCCACGTGAAACCCTGAAAAAGATTCCTCACCAGTTTCGAAGTCTGGACACCACAGTCTGCCAGCCTGAAGAGCAACTCTGGGCCAAAAGCAATGCTCAACTGAAGGAGAATTTCCCAGTGAGCAATCACATTAATCATGAATCTTGAAAGGTCAAAACTAAGTACCTTTCAGATATTTATAGGGAGAATGATGAGTAACGTCCCCAGCTGACTAATACTAAAGCTCTGACAAACTCCATAAGCATTAGTCTACTGCTACCATTAAGAGATGCTTTTTACACCATTGCTTCTTGGCCTTTTGGCTAAGATCAAGAGATGCTTTTTACTCTAACAGTTTTGCCAAGACCACAAATACAAAAGCAAAAATCACACATGCAAATGAGAAATACCCTCATGTGTTGCCCTCACTCTTGACATAACCAGGCCTGGTGTGGGGTGAGTGGGCCGAAAGTGGGATTGAAGGGGAGGGGATGAGGAAGTGAGCCAACAATTGGGGAGGAGGGATGCAGTATCAATACTAAACTGGGCTTGTGTCTGGGTGGCAAAGTGACTTCTAAAATAAAAAGCCACAAAACTTCTGGCACCATGTGCATCTCAAAAAAAAAAAAAAAAAAAAATCAGCACAAGTGAAGAGGCAGTTTTACCTAGCTCTGGTTCCTCAGCAGCAAAGCAAAGAACCATCAGCAGGAGACGGGCTGTAGCAAATTAGAAGACACCCCCACAAGGTTGCCAAGGAAACCAAACCAACTGCACTTTTCTATAGAAAAGAATCACGGGGTAAGGCGAACATGCCATGGAATATTTTATGACAAAATGATGAAAAGCCCTTCTTGAAAAATTTTAAAGGGGCTAAATTTACTTCCAGCCTCTTTTATTATACACTACATTCACAAAGCAAGCAGGTAAGCTTGTATTCTCAAACTCCCAGCTAGGTGGACACAGCAATTCTAACACCAGCTAAGCCTGGGCCACTGAAAAGTACAGGACATTTCCTAAGGTCTGTTGAATACATTAACATCGAAAGAAAAAAAGAAAAAGCTTTCCCAAATTTAGGCTGTTTTTCAAAATGGAGTCTTTTAAATACATCATTTTTGAGAGAAAAAGGCAAATCTATGACAACTAAAATCAAGAGCTTGGGCTGTGTGTGCCATTTCAGGCTGGAAAAGCGCAGAGTGGGCAGTAAAAATGGTGTCAACTTGGTAGAGGAGTGTAAATATCTCCACGAGTAGGTGGTAAAGAATCATCAGCCGGGAGGAGCGCCACGTGAGGGCACACCGGTGACGAGAATGTCACAGGCAGGGAGACGTTAACCAGCAGGTACAGGGCACTGAAAGGACCTGCGGCGAGCCGTGCCCCAGAAGCAGAACCCAGCAAGCGGAGGTCCCGCGCGGGTCCCCTGCAGGGCACCGTCCTCGCGGCGGGGCGGCGCGGGGCTGAGGGTCCCGCCCCCCCTACGCCGCACGTCCAAGAGGACAGGCGACAACTGGGGCACACTACGACCGGGCACCCCGTCCCTCCCCCTAGGTTCTTTTCTTCTCCTGGCAGGTGAAGGGGGACTTCACAACGTCAAGGTGACGCCTGGAAAGCAGCGGCAAACACCGTGCGGACTCCGGGCCCCACCGCCCGAGACCCGGCGGCAGCGCGCGCAGGGAGCCTCCAGGTGAGGGGGACACGGGGCCGGGGAGAGCGGGGTGGGCGCCGCTGGGCTCTTACCCGGTGCCACAGTCCACCACGCAGGGAGGCAGGGAGCCCGCCATGCTCGGGACGCGCGGCGCTCGGGACGCGCACCGCCGAGACCGCCCCGCCGCCGTCAGTTCGGCAGCCCTCTAGCCCCGCGCACCGCGTCTCCCACGAGCCTCCGCAGCGCCGCCGTCAGGAGCCCGGATGCTCCGCCGCCGCCGCGTGACGTCAGTCTCAGGTCGGCCAATTAGGATGTGCGCTCGCCCCGCCCTTGACCGCCATCTTTAGTGCTGGCAGCGAAGTTTATGAGCCCACACGTGCAACCTGGCGGCTGGAAGAATTGGGGTTTATTGTTAACTGATTTACAGGGAGTATGACCCCATTTTCGAGGCCTAGCGTCTTATTCGTCAAGTGGCTGCTCGAATGTCATTTTCTCAAGGAAGTTGTCCCTCATCACCCCAACTAGGACCCCCTCCAATCACTTTAGTCTCTATTTTAATCTGTTGGTTTCATTCCTAATGCTTGGAGCAAATGTTTTATATTTATTTATTTATAGTCTGTCGCTCCTACTGGACTATAGGCTCTGCTATGAGAGAGTTCAAGTCTGTCTTACTTTTTTTTTTTTTTTTTTTTTTTTTTTTTTTTTTTTTTTTTTTTTTTTTTACTTTTGAGTCAGGGTCTTGTAGTCTATGTAGTCCAGGCTAGCCTGGAACTCATTGGGATCCTCCTGCCTCAACCTCCCAAGTGCTGGGATTACAGGTATGTGCCACCACACCCTGCTGTTGAGTCTGTTTTACTATTGAGGATCCATAACACAATTTTTGGTGCACATACAAGAAACAATCATATGTCAAATGGATAACCATCATATAGGGAAAAAATGCTATTAAAATGATAGTATCCACATGTACTAATAAAAAAAATTTAAGGAAAATTATCATATCCAATACAGTACATAATTTATTCTAAGGGAGGAAAAAATCTGCAAAATCAGTGCCTAGCCGGGCATGGTGGCTCATGCCTGTGATCCCAGCATTTGAGAGGCAGGAGAATCGTCATGAGTTCAAGGTCAGCCTGGTCTACATAGTGAGTTTAAAACCAGCCTGAATTACAGTATGAGATTCTGTCTCAAAAAAATAATAAAAAATTAAAAATACAAAACAAAATAAATGCCTACCTAGCCTTGAGGAATGAATAAGCTTAGATTGAATTGACCACACTCCAAGATCTTGCCCAAATATATTTTCAATGTCAAAGGTGGATGACCATCCAGAAGTTCTTGGAGAAACCAGGATCCAACAAACACTTAACTACTATATGTGTTATAAAAAGATACTAAAAGTCCTACTTGCTTATTACTTCTTGTCCTGTAACTGGTATTTTAGGAGCTTTCTACAGACACGTTTCATGTTGTTGTTACAAGTTGTTTGTAGTTCGGGATGGCCTTGAATGTACTATGTACCATAGGCCGGCCTCGAACTCACGGTGATCCTCCTACCTCTGCTTCCTGAGTGCTGGGATTACGGATTGTTTGTTTTTGAGACAGAGTCTCACTGTAATTCAGGCTTCAACTCGCTACATAGCCCAGGGTGGGAGACCTGGGAGGCTGAGGTGGCCTGGAATTTGCCGCAATCCTGCTGCCTCAGCCTCCTGAGTGCTGGGATTACAGGCATGCGCCACCATGCACGGCACCATTATCATGGTTTTTAAACTTGCCAGTAAGGGTCAAATAAGGCCTAGACCTAGAAAATGTTCAGGGTAACTGGAAAGAGAAATAGAAGATGAGAAGAGAAAAATGAGAAAGGGCAGGAGGGAACGAAGGATCCAGTATAGAGCCCCAAGACAAGCTTAGTGGTTAGAGTGCTTGCCTAGCAAGGCCCTGAATTTGAGCCCCAGCACAAAAAAAAAAAAAAAAAAAAAAAAAAAAAAGAACCCCAAGACAAAGCAACCCTGTCAGGCCTGTGTTGCTTTTTACCAGGACCCTGGCCAACTCCCACTTTTTGGTGACCCTGGCCAAAAATCATAGATAAACACTAGATTACAGACTGTTTGCACTTCCGTGTCTTTTATCTTCATGTATTTAATGCTTAATTCTCAAGTGCCCAATACGAGTCAGGTTTTACATTAGACTACTCATGCAATAGTAAGCAGGATGTATACAGTATTTGCTTTTAGGCCAGGGACTCAGCTCAGTGGTTAGAGTGCCTGCCTAGCAAGCACAAGGCCCTGAGTTCGATCCCTGGCACCAAAAACAAAACAAAACAACAAATGAACAGTATCCGCTTTTAAGGGTCTGGTGAGAGCAGGAATAAGCAGGTAATTTTTTGTTTTGTTTTCTCAAGACAGGGTCTCTCTATGTAGTTCAGGCTGCAGGCTGGCCTTGAGCTCACTGTGTAGCCCAGGCTGGCCTCCAATTTGCAGCAGTCCTCCTGTCTCTGCCTCCCAAGTCCTGGGATCACAGGTTTATGCCACCACACCTGGCAAAAGATGGACTCTTAATTTTTATTTTTATGAGTACACGATTGCAGGACATAATGATCATATTCCTAGTGGGAAGTTGGTACATGCACATAACACATCTTCATTCTTTTTACTTCTCCTTCTCCTTAGTTCCCTCTCCCCTCCCTTCATTTCTTGATCCCTGTTATAGTTTGTTCCTTGATGTCCTCCCAAAGCCTCACGCAGCCATAGGTGGGGCTTTTTCAGAGGTGGCTGAATATAGAGTATGTGATGCTGTGATTAAGGGCGTGTGATCACTAAAAGAATCCACTGATTGGTTTGACCCTGCCCTAATCTTGGCAGCCTGGATAAGATATGAGGAACAGAAAGAGGCTTGTAGGTCGCTTGCTTACCTTGATACCTTCTGCCTGTCTGCTAAACCTCTACGAACCATGAGCTAAATAAACCTTTCTTCCCTTAATTTTGGGTGTCGGGTATTTTGTCTAACCAAGACAATCCCCTTTCCATTTGCAAAAGATCTGTCTCCAGTAAATAGCTCATTGTAATAGAGTAAAGTAAATGCTAAAATGGGACAAGCTCAGGGTGCCCAGAAAGCCACTAGAGGGACCTAACCCTAACTTGGGAAGGCTTCCCCAAGTCAGGGGTCTAAACTGAATGCCACAGATTGGGTAGAGAGCAGCCGGGTGGAGGGAGAATGTGGGGAAGGAGAGAGCTTCTGGGACGGGAAACCGGCGCATCAGCCTGGAGGACCTCAAGGCTCACATATGGCCCAGTTCATGTCACCAGCAAAGAAGCGGCTAGAGAAATTTGAGACCAATAATAAAGGATGTACCTTTTCACAGTACCCCTTCTGCATCGGACTTCCTGGGAACAGTGGCCACCATCAACAAGAGCTGGTAAGAGATAAGAGATTTCCTGACTTTGATGACTTGCTCTCCGTATCACTAACCCTTGAGATATCAAAGATGGTTTCATAGGCAAGTAACAAAAAACCTAACTAAAAGTGCTACAAAGAATGACCAAATTTTCTTATCTCATGTAACAGGAAGTCCAGTAACTCCAGGACAATTCAGCAATTCAGTGACCTCATCATGGGCCTACACATTCGGTCCCGGGCCCCAGCAGGGCAAGGGACAAAGGCAGAGGAGAGGGTACTCTGCCCTGCTTCCCTTTCTTAGAGGCAGAGAGCAGAAACTCATTCCCAGAAGTCCCCATTGCATCCCTTCTTATTCCATTCACCAGCCCCATTTTCCTGGGGTGACTTCCAGCAGGGTGGCTTCAGGGTGAGGCCCTTCATTCTGGAGGACAGAAACCAAAATCAAGGTGTCTGCAGGGCTGTGCTGTCTCTGAAGAGGGAGGATCTGTTCCATGCCTTTTCCTGCCCTCTGGTGTTGCTGCCTCATGCTCCTTGGTTTGGGCGTGTCGCCATAGTCATGTGGCTTCTCCCTGGGCGTCTGTCTGCATCTTCACAGGGTGCTCACGTCTCGTCACAATGCCAGCCATGCTGGGTGAGGGCCACTCTTGTGACCTCATCCTAACTTCCTCACATCTGCAAATATCCTGTTTCCAAACAAGATCACATTTGCAGAAGCCAAAGGTTAGGGTTCAGTGTGGCTTTTTAGGGGCACAGCCTACCTATGCCAACAGCGGTCTCTCGTCCTGCTTTGACTTGGTCTTAGACCATTGCAAACAAGCCCACCGGGCTGCAAAGGGGCCTCACATCCTCACATGGCTGCCAGTGCCCATCTGGAATTTGATTTGATCTGCAAGAAGAGGGATCGACACCCTGTGTGGACACAGATTGAAGACACACTGTGTGAGGACACAGTGAGAAGGGAGGCCTCATGGGAATGCAACCATGCCGGCACCCAGACTTCCAGCCTCCAAAACTTTGAGGAAATAAAGTCTTGTAGTTTAAACCACACAGCTTATGATATTTCATCATGGCAGCTTGTACCAACTAAGACGATTCTCAGAATATTTTTCTGTGTTACCCTTCTTAGATTTTAAACTCTCATCAATTAAAAGCCAGTTGCTCAAGTGGCACACACCTGTAATTCCAGCACCCGAGAGGCTGAGGCAAGAAGATCACCACAAGTTCAAGGCCCGGACCCTGTCTCAAAAAAAAAAGAACAAAAATCAATTGCATCTGTTTTGACAATGCCTAGACGGAAACCTTCACAGAAGCATAGACCTCCCATCCTGTAAGAAGCACTCCAAAAAAAAAAGCACTTCAAGTACAATCTTGGATCGTTACCCTGCGAAGGAAGTTGTTCGCCCCAGTGTAGGCAAACTTCCTGCTACTAAATGCAGATTCCCCCAGGATTCATTTCCCTCTGAGTCACTCTGCCTGCCTCCCTGACTTGTGTCCTGCATTCCCCTTGTCATGGTGGAAAAGTCCTTATCTGCTTTCACTAGGAGGAAAGGCCGCTCTTCACTGCGCTTCTACCTAACGGAGAAGCAGAAATGAGGGACATGTGGAACTCACACCTTCTCTTTGGTTCTCAGACATGACCATTTCCTAACCTGCATTCTGAGTCCTCATCATCCAGCACCACTCTCCAAGGAACTTTCGCTAAAGCCCTTTCAATGTGGGTGATTGTGGATATTCATGCCTGTGAAGACAGCATAAGAACAGAACAATCAGGGCTTGGAGGGGCTGGGGATTTAGCTCAGTGGTCAGAGTGCTTGTGCTAGCGAGCACAAGGCCCTGATTTCAATCCCTGGCACCAAAAAAAAAAAAAAAATCAGGTCTTGGAGATCGTCTCGCCAATGCCATTGAGTCCACGACTGCTTGAATAATGTGATCTTCATTTCCTGCCTTTAACTAGTGGTGCTGGACCATGAAAGCAAAAGAACACAGAAACCAAAGGCTGCCTTCGAAAACTGCCCACCCAGCAGCATTGTGAATCTTAAGTCTCAGCCCTGTTGGAGATCTGTGTGTTCCTGTTGCTATGAGGATGCAGACAGAGAAAGGAGTGCCCGAAAATGAGGAGCCCGTTCCTTTGAGAGCAGCTGGCACGCTGTGTTGAGAGGAAGGGCCTGTCACCGCTCTCAATGAACCTCCCTGAGGGCTTGGCAGAGGCGGAGGGGTGCGGGCCAACCAGGGTGCATGGGGTGCACTGGAGCTGAGCAGAGACCAAAGCCCTCAGACCTCAGGGAAGTGCTCAGGGTCCTACGCATGCGCAGATCGACTCAGCTGTGTTTCCGTGGTTTTTCGGGTTTTTTTGGTTTTTTTTGACAGGGTCTTGCTGTGTAGTTCCAGCTGGCCTTGAACTCACTGTGTAACCCAGGCTGGCCTCCTACTCACAGCGATCTTCCTACTTCAGCCTCCCAAGTGCTGGAATTACAAGTATGCGCCACCACACAAGGTTTAGTCTGTTGTGTTTCTGTGTCCATCTGTGGCGATTCCTCAAGCTGGAGACCTGGTCCTCTATGCCCCATTCTCGCTTGCTCTCCTTCACCACCAGCCCGTGAGTCCTGCTCATTCAGTCCCCCACTAATTCCCTTGTGTCTCTACCCTCTGCTTTTACTTCCTACTGTTGCTCTTGCTCAATTCCTCAATGGTCTCCCTCTAGCCACTGTGTCTGCAGGGTTTTGGAACTACGAAACATCTTTCTCATAGATTATCCCACTATGACAGCGTCATTACAAAAGGCAGAAAGTTGCTGGGCATCCCAGCACTCAGGAGGCTGAGGCAGGAGGATTGCCACAAATTCGAGGCCAGCCTGAACTACAGAAGTGAGTTCAAGGCCACCCTGAACTACATAGCACAGACCTTGTTTCAAACAAACAAAAACTGCAACAAGTTTATATATCATGTCAGTGTCCCTTCTCCAAAACTTTCAGTGACTCCCTACTATTATGTATGCAATCCAAGCCCTTATTATGGTGTTCACAGCACTCAGTGATCTGCTGCTAAGTCACCCCTCTAGTCTCACTTCACATTGTGCCCCTGGACACCGTTGGGCCCCAGCTGTGACCTTCATCTTTATTTCCCTCTCTTCTGTGTCCCTCCAGACTGTTCAGAGTGCCCCTGACTTTCCAATGCCAGTTCACATCCACTGCATTTATTCATTCAAAGTAAGCTGAGCGTTTCTTTCTGTCTCCCTCCAAAATCAGTCACTGATTTTATGCCCACAGTCAGACTCCTGAGACAAACCTGGGAATGTGCAGTTGAATAAGTTCCTCTGTTCTGCCAAGCAGCACTGCAGCTTTATTAGTAACAACTTCCATCCAGTTCGTATGGAGAAGCAAATTACAGCATCTTCATTTACAAAGCATTTTCAGTACATCATCACATTTAATTTTTCAGACATTCCCACGAGATAAATATTATAAATAGCTGCCTTCATCGTATAAGAAAACTGAGGCTCATACTGTTAAAATTAGCATAGATTAAAATTTAATTTCATTCTGAGCACCTTCTTTAGGCTCTCTGGCGAACACAGGAAAATGCTACGGGATTGTAAAACCGGTTAACATGCGGCAGGGCCGGAAGGGGTTTCCGCCATCCAGCCTTTTATCATTTCACATGCACTTCTGTACTTGGTAGCCCTTTGCCTTTAGTGTTTTCTGTTTCTGGTGACAGATGCCCATGAACTCCCATCAAGCTATCACTGTAAGTTCTAGAGACTGAGTAGCAGCCAATAAAAAGTCAATTCTGCCAGTGTGGACTCAAACTGCTGAGCAGGGTAACTGGACTCCGAGCCAAGGGGACGGTGCGTGCTGCCAAAGCTGGACCAGTGGTGCTTGCTCTATGCAGCCTCACAAGCAACAGGTCCAGAGGAGTGGTCTATCCAGCGGTCTCTCCTTTCACTGACGCTCATTCTGCAACATTTTTAGAAGCACCACGGCAGAGATTCTCATGTAATTATAGTGGAATGAATGAGGTAAAGCAGTGCTACTTCAAAAGTTTCCTCTGCAGATAGTGACGGCCTTTGAGGCACAAACAGTGCTGGGAATCACAAAGAGGCCATCGTGAGAGACTGGGGAGAAAGGACTGAGCAGAAACAGGCAGGAAGGAGGAAAAGGGGAGCCCACACCCGCTCTGTCTGAGTTTCCATGCAGCCCAAAATCTGCTTGAAGCTACGTGTATCTGGGTTCAAAATTACAACTGGTTTCCACGTCTTATCTTACTATTCCCTGCCCTGGCCCTACTTAGCAAGGTGCATTGATGCAAGAGTAGCTTGCAACCTAGCATGTGTGGTGGCACGTGCCTGGAATCCCAGCATCCAGGAGGCTGAGGCAGGAGGATCACAGTATTTTCAAGGCCAGCCTGGGCTGCCTAGTGAGTTCAAGGCCAGCCTGAACTATAGAGCTAGACCCTGTCTCAAAAAACCAAAAAATATGAGCGGTGTGCCGAAAAACATACCGTTGCTGTATTCCTGGTAGTATATATGATGCCAACTAGCTGTACGTTAAAGGCAAAGTCACACTATATCCCTAATCTAAATATTTTAATTATATCAATTTATACCCATAAAAATTAAATGTATGTGTTTACCACAATATGGGAAGCGCCCATGTTTTGAAGTCTCCCAGACCTGCCTTCAAATCCCAAGTTAGAAACTTATGTATTTTTCATAGGAATAATGCACAGTATCTCTGAGCTTTAGCTTCTTTATCTGAAAGGAAGATTTTCTGAGTGTTAGAGTTGATGTATAAAAATATCAGGACTCATAAAATGGGAAGTGTCAAAATCATTGCTGCCCAAAGGAAAAAAAATCATTGCTGCCCAACTCACAGACTGTTGTCCTCTAATTAGTAATTCTCTTAATTTTAGATTTCTGTGGCCCACATCCCACAGTTCTATTTTGGCTACATAGATTAGAAACGGGTTGTGAAAAGGATCCAGATAGATTGTCCTCAGAATTATGAGACATTTTTCCTATAATGGAGACAAGCCACGTTGAATTATTCATATCCTCTTACCGGCTCTCCCTTGTGACCAAAGATACTTAATTGTTAGGAGCAAGCTCCACGATTCAGAGCTGAATGGTCCATATTGGTCAAATGCAGGCCTTGCGGCCCAAGTGCCTGATTTAATTTCAGCTATGACCTTGGGCAAATTAGTTCTGTACCTCAAATCGCTGCTTCACAGGGCTGGGATGAAGAATAAAGAGATCATTTCAGAAAGTCCTTAAAATAGTATCTGATACATAGCAAAAATTAAATAAATGGTAGGTACTATTGTCTTTTTTTTTAGTATTGTTGTTGTTGTTGTTATGTTGTGATTTTACAGTTGTTATTACTATATAGGGGCCAGAAGTTCCACTTTGACATCATTAGTGATTAGTTTTAACCCACCGAGCTATTGGCAAACCAACACTGAAATGTTTTCAGTCACTCCCAACTGATGACCTTATTTTTGCCTTGGAAAAAAAGCTACGCATTCAGTTAAGCAACTATTGCCTGAAAGCTGACAACAGGTAAAATGTTATGGGCTTCCTTGTGACCACCTGGAAAGCAATCTCTTGGCCTTCTGCCTTCTGCCCTGTGAGGACACAGGGCTCGTCCCATCTGGAGGTCACAGCAGCAAAGCTCACTCTGGGAAGCAGACGGCAGCCTCCCCAGATACAGATGCCAGCGCCTCAATCTTGGCCTCAAGAACTGTAAGAAATTCGCAAGCATGAGGCCCTGAGTTCAATTGACGGTACCAAAAAAAAAAAAAAAAGAACTGTAAGAAATACTTTCCTGTTCTGTTTTGTTTTGTTTTGTTTCATTTTGTTTTTTGACAGTCTTACTATGTAGTTCAGGCTGGCCTTGAACTCACTATGTCACCTGGGCTGGCCTCAAACTCAAGGCAATCCTCCTGCCTTGGCCTCCTGGGATTACAGGCATGCACCACCAGGCCCAGCACATTTCTGTTCTTTATAATCACCCAGCATCAGGTATTCTGTTATTTAGAACAGAATACCTAGGACAAAGGGATTAAGACAGACGTCCACTAGCACCCCCACTGTCTGGCTCCATTAAGAACTGGCCAGTTTGGGGGGAAAATGCTATCACTCATTCCCTCTCAGCACAGTAGTACTTTGTGCCCTCCTCAGAGGAAGGGAACTCCTCTCCCCAGACATTTTCCTGCCTCAACCATGGTACAGAGAAATCCGATAACAGTGTCCCCTGCTCTGCAGAAAGACAGATGCCCAAAAGGAAGGATGACAGAAGGTCCCAGATGTGACTCAGAACATTGTCAAGAGACCAGGATGCTGACTGTGCAAAAACAGAGCAGAAACAGATTCTTCAAGCACCAGAACAACCGGCCTCTTGTGGGGGGTCATCAAGATGAGCGCCTTGGGCGGGTGCACCATCGGCCAACTCCCTCCGGCCCTTCCGTGGCCCCTCCTTCCTCCCCAAGCCTCTTTCCTGTCCTGAGTCACCGGCAGAGTCATGGGGCCTGGCAGGACTGGCCGATACCTCCCGGGCTCGGAGAGCCCTGCTTGGTTTGTTTTGGTTTTTTGGCTTTGGTTTTTGTTTTTTGGGGCCAGGGATCAAACTCAGGGCCTTGTGCTTGTTAGGCAAGCACTGTAAGCACTGAGCTAAATCCCAGACCCCCAATGGTAAGTTTCATGTTTGTTTGTTTGTTTTTTGGTGGTGGTTTTTTAATTTTATTAATTTTATTTTTTGAAAAATTTTTAAATTTTATTAGTACATATTTGTAGTACATAATTATTACATTCTTTCGGGGGTTTTAATTTTATTTTTAATTTTCTTTTTTCTTTTTTTTTTTGCTTTTTAAAACTTTATTTCAACATAACTATGCTTACAGAATAATCTTACCTTTTTTTTTGGTCTTGCTATGTAGTCCAGGTTAATTAGGGAACTATCGAGGTAGTTCTGATAAAGGATCAGGACGATACCAGGACTAATACCTTCATCTCAAAGGTAGAAATGAGGTCACAGGGACCAGTTGGATTAAAAATGAGGAAAAAGAAGACAAAACAATTGCTGTTTTCACTGGGAAGGTTCTGGGCACCGCGACGCAGTGCACTGAGACCAAGAAGGACCAGCCGGCCGCCTGGGGACTTCTAGGATGTCCCCGGAAGGACGCCGGCAAATGAAGTGTGGGTGTGGAGCCAAGCAGCAGCCCTGGCTCCAGGCCCGTGAAGAGGACCGGCCAGATCTCCCTGACGACTGGGAGGGGTGTGGCAAGTCGTGGCCTGTTCATCTCTGCCTCAGTCCGACACGGCATACAAAGTGTTGCCCCTCTTATCGCTGCAACGCAATCTCTTTTCTCAGTCCTCTGCCTGGTTGTCAGCTGTGGGGACTTTGACTCACCTCCCAGTTTCAACTCTCTGGTCCCATCATCCCCATAAATGTATTCGCACTTGTCAGAATCCGTGTCCCAGTTCTTGGCTTGGGCAGCTGGAGTCCTTTAGTCATCGGTTCTCAGAGGCCACATATTCTGTCACTGGCCATGTCGCACAGACACGGGCAGCCTTGAATCCCTGAACAAGCACAGTCCCGCCATCTGCTCTCCTAGGTTCCCAGTTTCACTGGAGTTCTCTGTCTTAGAACTCCCCAAATCCAGGGGTCTTAGCAAAACTGGCTTACTAGACGGAAGAAAGAAAGAAGCGACGAAGAAAAAGAAGCAGTGGACAAGATCTGGCCCTGAGTGAGTTCTGGGCAGGGCCTTCTGCCCTGCATCCCTTCCGCAGCGAGGTGCAGAGTGAGGATGCTCCTTTCTCTCAAGGACAAGCATGCTGTGAGAGGGACAGATTAACATCCCAGGGCAGCAGAGTCTGGAGTCCTCGCTGGGTCACCTGCCCTTTAAAGATGTAAACAACTCCAGGATGGCCCCAGGGCACGCCCATGGCATTAGGAATGGATGGCAGTTTCCATTGTGCAGAGCACAGAGGGCAAAGCATAGGGAGAAGGGGTTGTCTACTTTTTTAAAGTTTGGACAACTGCCTGTGACTATGAGTATTTAATTACTACTGCAAGAAGAGTACTTATTTTTTTTTTTTTGGAGACAGGTCTTGAATTCATTTTGTAGCCCAGGCTGGCCTCAAACTTGCCCGGATCTTCCTACTTTAGTCTCCCAGGTGCTGGAATTACAGGACAGCGCCACCACACCCAGCATAATAATTACATTTTTTGAGGCAGAAAATCTATAGAACAGAAATTTGAGGTGGCTTAAGGGCATCCCAATGACATGGTCCTGGGGCAGATGCCTCCTGCCCCCTCCTGCAGAGCCAGCTTCCAGGTGACCGCCAGGCCACACGGGACTCTGTTAGCTGCCTTATAATGGAAGCTGTAGCGTGAGACCCGCCCTGGGCCAGCCTGCAGCACCCCACCCAAGTAATGAGGTTGTGGCTCAATAAACTGAAGATCTAACATTCCGTATGTGAGAAAATAAATTCTGAGCTCAAAAAAGCAAATTTATTTATTTTTTTAGTGTCAGTATTTTATTTTTCTTAGTCCATGTTTGCAATACAAGATGATCGCATTCATCATGGGTAGTTTTGCATGGGCATATGGCATCTTAATTCTTTTTACTTCCCCTTTCTCTCCCCTCTCCCCATTCCTCCCCCAAAAAACAAATTTAAAATGATCTGTGCCATAATCACAGCAATCAAAAGGCCGAGACAGGAAGATCACTGGGAGTTCAAGACCAGCCTGGGCTACCTAGCAAGACCCTGTCTCAAAAACACCGAAAACAAAATAAAGTAAAACCCGCTTGTGGAACTCAATCCGCATTAACTTGGGAACTGACTTTATTTATTTATTCATTTTTATTTTGCGGTGATGGGGACAGAACCCAGGGCCTCAAACATGCTAAGCAATTGCTCTACCACTAAACCACATCGTCACTCCTGGGTGTAGTGTTTTAAAACCTCCTCATGCAGGTCACAGTGGTGCATGCTTATAATCCTAGCATTGGGGAGGCTGAGGCAGGAGGATGGCTGTAAGTTTGAGGCCAGCCTGGACTACCTAGTGAGTTCGAGGCCAGCTTGGACCACATAGCAAGACTCCGTCTCAAAGCAGCAATAAATTAATAAACAAACAATACTCACCCTGGTACTCAATGCTTCTTTATGGATGACTTCACGTAATCCACACAACAGCTCTCTGAGATTAGTACTATTATTACTGTCTTTTTGGTTTTGTTTTGGGGGTTGTTTTGGTTTATTTATTTGTTTGTGTTTATTTGTTTTTGAGAGAGGGTCTCACTATGTAGTCCAGGCTGGCCTTGAACTCACTACAGAGCCCAGGCTGCCCTCGAACTCAAGGTGATCCTCCTGCATCAGCCTTCCAAGTGCCAGAATTATAGGTGTGTGCCACCACGCTTGGCTCTTACTGTCATTTTATAGATAGAAGAAGCGGGTTTAGAAATTAATGTTGGGGGCTGGGGATTTAGCTCAATGATTAGAGTATTAGAATGCTTGCTTTGTAAATACAAGGCCCTGAGTTCGATTCCCAACACCAAAAAAAAAAAAAGAGAAAGAAATTAATGTTGGATTGGGGGCTCTAATGCAACACCCACACTCTGAGACTGCAAGCTCCAGAAAGAAGCAAAAGGTGTCACTTAGCAAGGGGATGATGACGCTGGGTGTCCCCACAGGACACAGTGTGAGTGGCGAGAAGAAGCAGCAGGACCCTGGAGCCAGAGGAGTGAGTCCAAATTCTGATGTTGCCACCTCTCTGCTCTTTCCCTGGGTGAGCTGATTCCTGCTAAGCCCAGCGCACTCATCTGTAAAGCTGGGAAACAAGGCTGATTTTAGAGGGACAGTACAAAGTTCACCAACATGGGCATGGCATGTGTCCAGCACCTGGCTGCATCCCATCTGTGGCACAGCCGCCCCGCACTGTCCCCTGAGTCGGTTGATTCTACCCCACTCTGTCCTGAGTCGGTGGCGGGGGACTGAGCACTTAGAAGTGTGCAGTACCCAGCAAGAACTGCATGGCGGCCCCCCTCTCAGTAACTCAGTTATAATTATGGTTCTCCCTGGGATTCCCTGCAGCTGACAAAAGAGGAAAATGATGAAAGTTCTCAAGCTAAATTGGGTGGCGTGGTAGAATCAGTCACTAACACACGCACACGAGCAGACCCACAACCTGCTCCTTGTTTGGCTTTGCAGTGACGTTGTGGGGTACACAGCACTGGACATATCGGGAGCCATGCAAAGGCCAGGAGAGATTCTTGGAAGGATGTACCGCTCTAACCCCTCGCGCAGATTTCATCAGCACCAAGGCTCAGGTTCCGCACGCTGTGTCGCCGGCCACGTCTACAGCCAGGTCTATTGTCTCACATAGGTCGCCTTACCGAAGCAACATCGGGATCTAAAAATACCCTCATCACCTGATCGGGAGGGTTGAATGATCAGCAAAGGTTCTTTGCAGCCCTCTCGTCTGTTCCCCCACGTAGCCTACATTCCAGCAAGGCCACAGCAAGCCCCCATAGCCAATACTCACTGCATCGAGCTTCCCACCGCTTTCGGTCTGCCCGTGAGCCTTGCATAGACGAAGAAAGAGGACACGGGACGCTTCCTGGGCATGGGGTGGTGGAGCAATGTAGTAAAGTTGCAGTAGACACTTAATTCAGCCAGGCCTGGTGGTGCACACCTTTAATCCCAGCACTCAGGAGGCTGAAGCAGGAGGACTGCTGTAAATTCAAGGCCAGTTTGAGCCGCAGAGATAGTTCATAGTCTATAAAATTTCCCTCATCTGAACCTGAGAAATAAAGTCCTTGCTGAAGCTGGTGTCATCATTATTTTATACAGGAGGAATCCAAGTCCCAGACAGGTTCGGAAATCACCTAAGATCACAGAACAGGGATTCGAATAGGTCCCTCTCACCCCAAACTTCGTACATAATGCTAATACATTTAGCAAGCACGAATCAGTGCAACTGTTAAATTTCTGAAGGGATATTTTTATATTGTTTTCCAGGTTTCATTTTGGCATCAATAACCAAAATAGTCAAAGCCCAGTGCAGTGGTATGGGTCTATAGTCCCAGCTACTCAGGAGGTAGAGGCAGGAGGATTACACAAACCAAGGGTTCAAAGCCTGCCTAGGCAAAATAGCAAGACCTATCTCTAAAAAAAATTTTTTTTAATAAAAATAACCAAAAATGCTCTATCTGGCTATAGAGATTCAGAGTCAGAACAAGGCAAGAGGAGGTTGGAACCAGGGATTCCATAGGAGGGTACTGGACAGGTAGGTGTTCGTCGGCCTTCAAATGTTTCATCATATATTGCTATAAAAATGTCTGTCTGGAAGGTAGACTCTTGGAGGCAAGGAAAGGGATAGGGTAGGGGGTAAAGGAATTGAAAATATTCAAGATACAGTATATACACATACCAATTCCCCAAAACTAACACCACTATTCTGTATTATAAACATCCACTAATAAAAATAATTTTAAAAAATTTTTTTGGTTTTTTGAGACAGAGTCTTACTATGTAGTTCAGGCTGACCTTGAACTCACTATGTAGCCCAGAATGGCCTCGAACTCACAGCAACCTTCCTGCCTCAGCCTCCCAAGCGCTGGGATTATAGATGTGCACCACCACACCCAGCATTCCTTATGATTCTAAAATTTTACCTCACTGGGAGAGATACAAGTCCTGATACATCTCAAGATCAAGCTGTATGACTATCAAGGGACTATGTACTCTCTTTACAATAACATCCAGAAGTACCCCCAAGGCAGTTAGTATTTTAAAAAATAACTTTAATGGGGCTGGGGATTTAGCTCAGTGGTGAGCGTGCTTGCTTCACAAACACAAGGCCCTGAGTTCCATCCAGGGCACAAAAAAAAAAAAAAAAATTTAAAATTAATAATTGTGGCTAGCTGTTATTCAAAATATGAAGTTTAAATACTCGCTTAAAGTGTCTGGTGTGGACCTCGGTGGTGCACTTTGTTCATAAAGTTCCATCTGGGATGTCGGTTGCAAGCTATGGAGAGTGACTTTTATCTGTGTGACTACGTGGGTCACAAAGCAAGTTCGGTCACGAGTTCTGACCCGATGGGAAATTGAGGTATGCCAACTACAGCAATTACAAAAATGTTGTTATGATCAGAAAAGAGGCTTATGTACATAAAAGTGTGATGGAGGAATTGAAGACAGTAATTGATGATAGTGAAATTACCAAAGAGGATGATGCTTTGTGGCCTCCTCCTGACCAGGTAGGCCAGCAGGAGCTTGAAACTGTCATTGGAGATGAACGTATTTCTTTCACAGCACCCAAAATTGGTTCTCTTATTGCTGTCAATCAGTGCAAGGACCCAGAAGGCTTACAAGTATTTTATTATCTTGTCCAGGACCTGAAGTATTTGGTCTTCAATCTTATTGGATTACACTTCAAGATTAAACCAATTTAGGTTGAACATTGGTGTGGACATGAGGCAGGTAGGGATAGCTGTATTTAATTACCATTACTGGGAAATTTTTGTGTATATCAAGGCAGTATTTTTTTTATAAACTATAAGTATTTTTAGTAAATGTGATAAAATTAAAAAAAACACTTGCTTAAAATCAAAATATTATATGTTTTTTGCTTCACTCTAGCAATAACAACAGTCACCCCACTGGAAAAGAAAATTTAAAAGGACTGACAAGCTTTACCCTCATAATTGTGCTTTATAGACAATTGATTGGGGCCTGGGGATTTAGCTCAGTGGTTAGAATGTTTGCCTCGCAAGCATGAGACCCTGAGTTCGATTCCTGGTACCAAAAAAAAAAAAAAAAA